>PVJN01038522.1:0-20315 GCA_004026805.1 Lasiurus borealis
TCTAAAAAGCTGATATCTACCACTAATGTGTGATCTCAGGTGAATGCTTTTAAACCTCCAAATCTCAGGTTCCTCATATTTAAAATAGTATTAATGATGCACATTATTAGGATTGTTGAGACAACTATATTAGATTCTATTTGTAAGCTGCTCAGTAGAGTACTTTTCCAGTATATAGTAAGTGTAAAAAGAATGAAAGAATTTATTAAATTAAATGGTATTGAACCACATTTCAATATTCAAAGTGTCTAATAATGGAAGTGCTATTTCAAAAAGTAAGGGGATTATCTCTCCTCCCATACCCCGCAGCCTCAGGCTGGATCTATACACAGGCTGATTTCCATTGCTCATTGGAGTATATTACTAGATGGTATCTGAAATCTTCTTAAATGCTATTATATATAATTATACCAGGTGGTGAGACATTGTATTGGAGAATCATAAAATTCCATGGTACTTGCATAGATCTTTATAGTTTGAATGTACTATTATTATGTATGTGTATTCTCATTTAATCTTCATAATAACCGCATGAGGAAGACAGAGGAGGTATATTTGTCTTCATATTATATACTAGAGGCCTGGTGCATGAAATTCATGTATGGGGAGTAGAATGTGTCCCTCTGCCCAGTTGCACCCTCTCCAATCTTTGACCCCACAAGGGATGTCTGACTGCCCAGTGAGATCAGGCCTAGATGGGCAGTTGAATATCCCTCTTACAATCCAGGACTGCTGGCTCCGAAATTCTCACCTGCCTGCCTGATTGCCCCTAATCACTCCTGCCTGCTAGCCTGATCACCCCCTAACTACTCCCCTGCCAGTCTAATCAATGCCTAATTTCTCCCCTGTCAGCCTGGTCTCCCCTAACTGTCCCTCCCTGTTGGCCCAGTGATCCCTAACTGTCTTCCCCTGCATGCCTGGTCACCCCAAACTGTCCTCCCCTGCAAACAAGATCACCTCAAACTCCTCTCCCCTGCTTGCCTGGTTCCCCCAACATCCTTCCCCTGAAGGCCTGGTCACCCCTAACTGCCCTCCCTTGAAGATTTGGTCACTCTTAACTGCCCACCCCTGCAGGTATAGTACCTCCCAACTGCCCTCCTCTGCAGGCCATCTTGTGGCAGCCATCTTGTGTACACATGGGAGCAGCCATCTTTGACCATCTTGGGCAGCCATCTTGTGTGTTGGAGTGAAGGTCAATTTGCATATTACTGTTTTATTAGATAAAAGGAGAAGATATTGAGCATCAGAAAAGTTAAATGACTTTCTCAAGGTAAAATGGTTAGAAAGCAGGAAATTATTTTTGGAATGCTGGAACACACATCCTGTTTTCCTGACTCTGTGTCTTTGCATTTTGCCCTATAATCATTCATGTTTCTGTTCATGGATGGGTACCATTAAAACACATTTTTAAAGATTTACCTTCATTTTCAACATCCCCCTTCTGTGTTCTCCACATCTATTCAATTCTTCCTGCATCCACAAAACACAATGTTGGAATACTCACATGCACTGGTTGAAGACCTTAGTGTGAGATCAAAATGGGAAGATATATTGCCAATCTCCAGAAAGGATGAATGCCAAGAGTAGGCACCATCCTGTATTATTCTCAATGTAGCAATGGCATTCTGAAAAGTCATGGTGAGGAAAGGAACATTTCTTGCTGTGAATTACTCTTGAGATGAAAACTGTTTTTTTAAAGTAATTTTGTGGTTGTGTAGTGATTTGGATGGTGACTAATTGAGGTGGTTGTGACTAGGGAGGCAGCAGGAAGCTACTTCTGGGAGGCTGATACTGTGCTCATACCTTGTGTAATTTACTGCCATAATGAGAGGAAGGAGAAGAGTGCCACAAGTGTTTAACAGCTAAGAAGAGGGTCTTGAGACCTGCTTTTGTATTCATCACATTCCAGTCACACATCACTAGAAGAGTCATCATCTGCCCTTCCATTTGGATCACGTCAGCCAAAGTTTTTCTTTATTTAAGCTTAATTCATGCTGCCTTTTTCCAATTGTTGCAACAAATACTTTTCCTGCTTTCTCTAAAATAAGATAAATGCCATCAGCTAATGGAGGCATTGGGTTTGCTCTTCATCATATCCCCCCAAGGCAGTAAAACAAAAAAGACTATGTAGTTATGTGTGTTATATTTTAGGTGGAGAGATGCTGAAACGTAATTCCTTTTTGTCCTGATAGTAAGCTGAAGGTTGAACTTAATCCATAGGAAGCTTTAGCTCAGCCCTATGTTTTGGCCATTCATCCTGTCCCATGAGCTTTCCCTCTTTGTTAAACAGTAGGCAGACAGACTGGTTGTGGTAGGAACATATTAACATTAACATTAACTCAGTTTATGTATATTTGGGCAAGTCATAAATGTGTCTCAGGTCAGAATGATTTGTGGAGAAGGCGACAAACAGTGAGTAGAATTGTCAGGAAAGGAGAGATCCATTCCTTGTTCACTTTCACATCTATTCTTTTATTTAATAAACTCTAACCACCATATAATAAATATACAGAGAAATTGTAAAATGCTCCCTTCTAGTAACTCTCAGCCTTTTGTGGGAGACATGTAAGTAATACAACAATTAACTCTGTGTAATAATAGATAGGGATTCAGGTGTTTCAAAGGCAGAGAAGAGGGGACCCAGACTATGAATGAGGAGTATAGAAAGTTTCTCTGAAGGTAGAGACTCCTGAATTGAGTCTCAAAGAATAAACTTATGTGGTCAATTCAGGAAAATGTGTCTTTCCAGATATCACGATATGCAAATTCATGAACTTGGGAGGGAAAATGTCATGTTCAACGCAAAATAGTTTGATATGACTAAAGCAGCATCTATATCAGCGGCCATTATAAGAACTATAGACAGAGACCTATGAAGCTGAGACCTTTATAAGTCATCAGGTTTCTAGTGAAAAGGTTTGAATTCTAGTTGTGAGAAGTGATCTGGATAATTTTTAGGTTGAAAGAATTTTTTTTAATTTTTTTTCCTTTATCACTTGGCTCTTCTTCTTTTTTTTATTCTCTTTTTTTAATTAATTTTTTATACATATCTCCCATTCCCCCCCCTCCCTCCCAGGCATACCCCAATCCCCCAATGTCTATGTTCATTGCATGCTTATATGCATGCATACAAGTCATTTGATTGATCTCTTATCTACCTTACTTAACTTTAGTCTTCCTGTTATAATTTCACAGTCTGTTTGATGCTTTACTGCCTCTATATCTATACTTTTGTTCATCAGTTTATAATGTTGTTTATTATTCACAAATGAGAGAGATTATGTGATGCTTCTCCTTCATTGACTGGCTTATTTCACTAATCATAAGACTCTCTAGTTCCAACCAGGTTGCTGCAAATGATAAGAATTCCTTCTTTTTAATGGCAGTATAGAATTCCATTGTGTAGAGGTACCAAAGTTTTCTGATCCACTCATCTGCTGACAGGCACCTAGGCTGTTTCCAAATTGTAACTATTGTAAATTGTGCTGCTATGAACATAGGGGTGCATAAATCCTTTCTGATTGGTGTTAGTGATTTCTTAGGATAAATTCCTGAGAGTGGGATTAGAGGGTCAAATGGGAGATCCATTTTTAGTTTTTTGAGAAAACTCCATATTGTTCTCCAGAGTGGCTGCACCAGTCTGCATTCCCACCAACAGTTCACAAGGGATCCTTTTTCACTGCATCCTCGCCAACACTTGTCTTTTGTTGATTTGTTGATGATTGCCATTCTGACAGGTGTAAGATTGTATCGCATTGTCGTTTTAATTTGCATCTCTCAGATGATTAGTGACTTTGAACATGTTTTCATGTGTCTCTTGGCCTTCCACTGTCATCCGTCAAAAAGGTTCTATTTAGGTCCCTTGCTCATTTTTTTATTGGATCGTTTATCTTGTTTTTATTAAGTAGTATACATTGGCTGTAGATTTTGCAGATTAAACCTTTATCAGTGATAACATTTGCAAATATGTTTTCCCATACAGTGGTCTTTCTTGTTGTTTTGTTGATGGTTTCTTTTGCTGTGCAAAAGCTTTTTATTTTGATGTAGTCCCATTTGTTTATTTTTTTCTTTAGCTTCAATTGCCTTTGGAGCAGTATCAGTGAAGAAGTTCTTTCAGCATATATCTGAGATGGTGCTGCCTGTGGATTCCTCTAGTATTTTTATCGTTTCCCTTCTAATGTTTAAGTCCTGTATCCATTTTGAGTTTATTTTTGTATTTGGTGTAAGTTGGTAGTCCAGTTTCATTTTTTTTGCATATATCTGTCCAATTTTCCCAACACCATTTATTGAAGAGGCTATCTTGGCTCCATTGCATGTTCATGCCTCCATTGTCAAATATTAGTTGAACATAGTGGTTTGGGTGGATATCTGGGTTCTCTATTTTATTCCATTGGTCTATATGGCTGTTCTTGTGCCAGTGCCAGGCTGTTTTGAGAAAAGTTGCTTTGTAGTATAGCTTGAAATCTGGTATTGAGATTCCACTTACTTTATTCTTCTTTCTCAGAATTGTTGTAGCTATTTGTGGTCTTTTTTGTTTCAGATAAATCTATGAAGAATTCTTTCTGGGTCTGTGAAATATGTCGTTGGTATTGGTAGTGCATTGAATCTACAGATTGCTTTGGGTAGTATGGACATTGTAATGATGTTGATTCTCCCAATCCATGAGCATATTATGCTCTTCCATCTGGTAATATCTTCCTCTGTCTCTTTCCTCAGTGTCCTGTAGTTTTGTACATATAGGTCTTTTACCTCATTAGTTAGATTTATTCCTAGGTATCTTAATTTTTTTGGAACGATGGTAAATGGGATTGCTTTTTTAGTTTCTCTTTCTGTAATTTTACTATTAGTGTATAGAAATGCCAAAGACTTCTTAGCATTAATTTTGTATCATGCTACATTGCCAAATTCATTAATTAAGTCAATTGGTTTTGGAATGTTGTCCTTTGGGTGTTTTATGTACAATATCATGTCATCTGCAAATAAAGACAGCTTTACTTCTTCTTTTCCAATTTGGATGCCTTTTATTTCTTCTTCTTGTCTAATTGCAATGGCCAATACTTCCAGTACTATGTCGAACAGGAGAGGTGAGAGTGGGCATCCCTGTCTTGTTCCTGTTTTTAGCGGAAATGGTTTTAGTTTTTTCCCATTGAGTATGATGTTAGCTGTGGGTTAATCATATATGGCTTTTATGATGTTGAGATATGCTCCTTCTATTCCCACTTTGCTGAGAGTTTTTATCAAGAAAGGGTGTTGGATTATGTCAAATGCTTTTTCTGCATCAATTGATATGACTATGTGATTTTTATCTCTCAATTTGTTTATGTGATGTATCACATTTATTGATTTGTGGATATTTTATCATCCCTGCATTCCTGGAATGAATCCTACTTGGTCATGGCGTATGATCTTTCTGATGTACTGCTGGATCCGATTTGCTATAATTTTGTTGAGGATTTTGGCATCTATGTTCATGAGATGTATTGGCCTATAATTATCTTTCATTGTGTTGTCTTTATCTGGTTTTGGTATTAGGGTGATGCTGGCTTCATAGAAGGTGTTTGGAAGTATTCCTTCTTCTTGAATGTTTTTGAATAGTCCGAGGATATTAGGTTTTAATTCTTCCTTGAATGTTTGGTAAAACTCTCCTGTGTAGCCATCTGGTCCTGGGCTTTTATTTGCTGGAAGTTTTTTGATCACTGCTTGAATTTCTTCCATAGTTAATCGACTATTGAGATGTTTAGATTCCTCCTCGTTGAGTTTTGGAAGGTTATATTTTTCTAGGAAAATGTCCATTTCTTGCCGGTTGTCCAATTTGTTGGAATAGAGTTGTTCATAGTATTTTTAAACAATCCTTTGTATTTCCACAGGGTCTGTTGTTATTTCTCCTCTTTCATTTCTGATTTTGTTTATTTGGGACTTATCTCTTTGCTTCTTGGTGAGCCTGGTTAGAGGTCCATCAATCTTGTTTATCCTTTCAAAGAACCAGCTCTTGGTTTTCTTGATCTTTTGAATTGTTTCTTTGGTCTCCAAGTTGCTTATCTCAGCTCTGTTCGTCACTATATCCTTCCTTCTGCGTACACTGGGCTTTCCTTGTTGCTCTCATTCTAGCTCTTTGAGTTGTGGGGTTAGGTAATTTATTACCATTGTTTCCTGTTTTTTGCAGTAGGCTTGTAAGGCTATGAACTTCCCTCTCAAGACTGCTTTCACTGTGTCCCATAAATTTTGTATTGTTGTGTTATCATTGCCATTTGTTGCCATTATGTTTTTTATTTCTTCCTTGACCTCTCTGGTTACCCAGTTGTTGTTTAATAGCATGCTGTTTAGTCTCCATGTGTTTGATTTCTTTCTATTGTTTTTATTATAGATGATTTCCAGTTTTATGGCACTGTGGTCTGAGAAAATGCTTGATATGATTTCTATCTTCTTGAATTTGAAGAGACTTTTCTTATGACCCAACATATGATCTATCTTGAAAATGACCCATGTGCACTGGAGAAGAATGTATATTCTGTGGCTTTGGGGTGAAATGTTCTGAAGATGCAAATTAATTCCATCTGGTCTAGTGAGTCATTTAGGATTGATGTTTCTTTGCTGATTTTTGTTTAGACGATGTGTCCATTGGTGACAATGGGGTATTAAAGTCTCCTACTATAATTGTATTGTTGTCAATCTATCCCTTAATACCCTCCAGGATTTTTTTTTTATGTATTTAGGTGCTCATATATTGGGTGGTATATGTTTACCAGAGTTATTTCTCCTTTTTGGATTGTTCCCTTTAGTATTATGAAGTGGGCTTCTTTATCTCTTATTATGTCCTTCACTTTGACAGCTAATTTGTCAGATATAAGTATTGCAACCCCAGCTTTTTTTCATTTCCATTTTCCTGAAATACCATCTTCCATCCCTTCACCCTCAATCTGTGTGCATCTCTTTTCCTGAGATAGGTTTCTTGTAGACAGCAGATATGTGGATCATGTTTTCTTATCCAATCTATTACCCTATGTCTCTTGATTGGAGCATTTAATCCATTTACATTTAAAGTTATTATTGATAGGTGTTTATCTATTGCCATTTTTAGTCTTTAGCCCAGAGTTCCTTCTTCGCTTCCTATTTCTTTTTATTACAGCAGACCCTTTAACATTTCTCGCATTGCTGGTTTGGTGGTAATATATTCCCTTAGTCCTTTTTTTGTCTGTGAAGCTTCTGATTTCACCTTCACTTTTGATTTAAAGCCTTGCAGGGTACAGTATTCTTGGATTCAGACCCTTCCTTTGCATAATTTCGTATATTTCCTCTTGGCTCTTGCTCATATTGTCAAATTTGTCTTCCATTCTTTTCATCCACCTTATGATCATTTCTCTGAACACCTTTTCTGGCAGGCTTATTTCTGCTTCTATTTTGTTTACTTCCTTTCTTGTGATACTTGCCTAGCTGTCGCATGTGGGATATTTCTTCTTCTGCCCATGGTTTTTCTTCTCCAGGTGTCTGGTTATGTAGTTTTCTCTCCTATGTTGATTCAAAGGCACAAATTAATTCAACACAACCCAATACAGCACTAAGGCACTGAACAGATATGTATTCACGATGTTAATAATCACCAATAAGGTGACCACCAATGCAAGACAAATTAGGGGTAAGTAGAGAAAGAAGAAGTGGAAAATGAGGGGAAAAGAAAGGAAAGAAATGCCAAAATCTAATTGGGAGAGGGAGAAAAAAATAAGTTAATAAATGAATAAAAAATAAAATAGAATAAAATAAAATAAAGGAGAAGATGAAAAAGAATAGAGAAAGAGAAACAAAGTCAGAGAGAAAAGAAAGTTCATAAGAGAGAAAAAGGGAACAAAATATAGATGTCAGGAGAAAACTCCAATAGAACAGTCAGTAATCCCAATAAAGGCCACCAACTAGTATCTAGAGATTAATGCATACTACAAATAACAACTGGTATCGAGGGAGGCGAGGGAAAAGAGGTAAAAAACGAAGCAAGCAAAAATCAAAATAAAACAAGTAGAATAAGCTAAAACAATCTCGCAAAAAAGTTCAAAAAATCGATATAATCACTGTTCAGGCAAATAGCAACAAAAGGACATAGAGAAAAAACAACTTTTGGCTAGTGAAGACAAGAAGGGAGAGGTTTGTATGGACTTGTAGGGGATTTGAAATTTGATATATAAGTGGGGTAAAATTTTAACCAGGTAAAGAGAAAAAATAGGGAGAATCTAAAGTTGGAAAAGGGAAAGAGAAACAAGACAACAAAATGGGGAAAGTTAGGAGGAAAGTGTTGGCATAAAGGTAGAGTTGAGTTGGAGTAAAATTATGCTGAAGGAAAGATGAAAATAGAATGTAGAACTCTAATCCTGAAGTAAAATAAAGAGAAAACAAAATGACACTTTTTTATTTCCAAAAAGGTAATATACTAGTAGAAATAATACTAGTTGAAAACAAAAAATGTAATAATTAAAAAAGTAAAATTAATTGAGTTGGAAAGAAAAAAAAATAGACTTTTAATTAAAATATGTAAAAATGGAAAAATAAAAAAAAAATTGAAGAAAGAAAAAGAAAAAAAAAAATAGAATGGTCATTCACTTCCACTATTATTCTGCTTGGCACTCCTGTTTCCCAGTAGGGAAGGTATTGCAGTTCCTTCTCTGTGTTGCAATGTTGATGTTTTAATCTTTTTTTCTTTTGTGGTTATGTGAGAGTCAATTTGTGCGTCATCCACTTGGTGGCAGTGTTTCGAAATTGATCTCTGAGACAAAGCACAGGACCTCTCTAGGCTGTGCTCAGATCCTGCTACTCTGTGGTTCTCAAAACCAGTTTGTGGGGATTTTGTAGCCAGGACACTGTAATAACTGTCAGGCTGTCCCTCTACCCCAGATAAAAATGAGTCATTCTCCAAAGCTCCCCTCATCAACAGCTCGGAGAGTTTGCCTCCACACTTAGGGATCACACCCTGCCCACCTCTGCAGACTTCTCCAGAGGCAGCTTTCTCACAGCCCGGCTCCCACAGTGTGTGAGTCTCTGTTCTGTGGGGTGGGAGACCTCACCTTATCCCAGAGGAAATCTGACCTTTCTGTGTGCCATGTGGATCTCTGAATCTGCTGCCCTCGTGTCTGCACTGATAGGAGAGTAGTGTTCTGGGTCCCTGGCTGTTCCGTGGGTGTTTCAGCCAGCCACAGGCAGACATCCACCTCCCTCTGCAAGATGGCGTGGTCTCCGCATTTGCGCTGGTGGCTCCGGCTGACAAAAACCCTGTGGCAGTGGGGCTGCCTGGCCAGGAGAGCCCCGTCCAGCAGTTCCCCGCCTTCTCCTGGAGGATAACTGACTCCCAACTTGCCAACAAACACTCCCCATGTGACTCTCAGTAACTCTCTCTCCCTCTGCCCAGCAACAAAGCTCCAGACATGTCCATCTATTCCACTGCCATTTCGCCGACCTCAGTTGAAAGAATTTTAAAAGCCACCTAGCTCTAGAGTCTGGTGGATATACATAGCAGTTAGTAAATGTTTCTTTCTTAGCTTCCTTCCTATTTTAGCTGAGGTTGAGGTATCTCATTCTGAGAACCTAATTGGAATGGATATAATTTACTAGAGGCCCACTGCATGAAATCCGTGCATGAGTAGGGTCTCTAGGCCTGGCTAACAATCAGGGCTGATTGGGACCTTCTAGCTGTTGGTCAGGGACTTCCTTCCCCAGCTGCTGGCTGTGGGCCAGGACTTTCCTTCATTCTGTGCCACCCCCTGATGGTCAGCATATGTCATAGCAAGCAAGTGAACTCCTGGTCTCCTGGTTGAATTCCTCAGGGGACATTTTGCATATTAGCCATATATTTCATATTAGCCATATATATATGTATGTATGTATTTGTATATCTGAGCTGAAAGAATTGACTCCATTAAATGGCAAGGAACACAAAAGGACTTCATAACCTTTAAAGAAATCCTTTCAGGAGCTGAACTAAGGCATCATAGTGGGGCTAGAGAAAGTAGAGGCTCTAGGGAAATGGTAGGAAGAGAAGAGCAGGGCTTTGATGATAACTAGAGAACAATTTAGATTCACTGGCAAATGAGTGGATGATTTTTCTAAGAATGGTAACTCAAATACAGAAGAAAGTACATTGTCCACTCTGAAAAAGAAGCATGTATGAAGAACAACTGTGCTGGAACAGAAACAGTGTAGGATCCTACACTCACTGAAATTGATATCTCACATATAGTTTAAAGCATCTAATTGCCCTTGATGTATCTTTAACAGTGTTCCTGGTAAGTTTTGGATGACTCTTACTTTAGTAACATTGGTAATTATATCCTAGATAACCCCTAAACTTCCTTAAAATTGTATGTGAGACAGCCTTGCAGGAACAAGAGAATATAAATTTATGATAGTAATCAAAATATTTTATAAATAAATGTTATTATAATAAATAATTATAATGAAATATGCTTGCACCAGATCTGTGTTCAGCATATTCCATATATTATTGCATTGAATTACCACAACTGTTGGACAGAGGATCTAGTCTCATGATTACCATTTTATAGAAGAAAAAGCTAAGAGCCATTAAGGTGAAATGATTTCTCAAGGCCTTAGGCTAGCAAGTGTCCTAAGTAGGATTTAACCCGGGCATGATTTCAAAAAGGTGGAGTACAAGTGCAGGAGGCTGACTTTGTCAGTAATAACGCAAGAACATTAGTCAGCCTACCACCATGAAGCTCCCAAACAAAAGCCTTTCTGTTTTTCTCTCAATTATTTATTTAAGAAGTTTAAACCTATTAGGCCAGTGAGAGTATTGACAATGATAATTCAGTAGATGGAAAGAGAGAGAGAGAGTCAGAGAGAATCAGACATGTTTTTTTTTCAGTCTCCAAAGACTTCAAAAGCTACCATCAGAGATTATAAGGGGAGTGTGCATGAATTAGAAGTTCATGCATAGAGCTACCCTGGAAGCAATCTGTATGTAAACAGCTCAAATGATTCTGTAGGTGCTTCTATTAATGCATGGTCTTTGCTTACTGGAAATGTACCTGAAAGTAGTCTCCAGGCTGTTATGACATCCCGGTGCCCAAACAAAAAACTGGCTTCAGGCTGCTATATCAGCTTTCCTCGAAAAGGAATACTGTGGGACGATGCCTGCTCACTAGTAGAAGACACTGTAGACAGTGAAACAAACATGTACTTGAGCTTTCAAGTATGATGTTAAACTCCTCCCTGTTTTCTTCCTCACAGTGGACCTTTTTCTAAGACTTATGGTAAGGGGAGAAACATGCTCAATATCTTGGCCTAATTCTAAGCCAGGAAATTCAATTTGGCTTCCAAAATTGATTTCTACCAATAGTTTCAATTAAGTAAAAAATTCTTCATCCTCCTCTACCATAGGAAAGTGTGGGTGCCTTATCTACTATCTTCATTTGGATTCATGGAAGCAACAATGCACTTGTTGAGAAAATATATGTGACAAACAGGGGGCTGAAAAATCCTGTAGAGATGTGAGGTTACTGCCGTATTTCTATGAAAATATATAGCCCAACCTCTGGCCTTTTAGGGAGGAAATGTGATCTTTCTACAATCAGCATATCCAGTGGTGCCATTACTTTCCTGAACAAGGAAGTAAACACATAAATAAAATATTAGTGGTGGTTGTAACAGCATGTTCTATTTTTTAAGTCTGTTATCATTGTAAGTAGCTCTTGAGCAATGCATTCTGAAATTCACTGAAGGCATTTGTGCACATATCTTTCTGCAGGAAATTTGTACACATCATTCTTGATACTTAAAAGAAAGCATTTGAAAGTATTTGGCTATAAATGTAGGATATCTTTCTTACATTACATATAAAAAATGTTTCATGTCTCCCGACTTTCCTACTTCTATCTTCCTCTTTCACCTTTCAACAAGATCTAGTTGTGAAATAGATGTGTTTTGAGAGAAATTATAGATAAATGATAATGGAAAGAAGGAATACCTGGGACCTGAGCAGGAAAGACGTGCAAAGGAAAGCAGTGTTGGAGAAGGATTACAAGAAAATTAAACAGATATATTTACAGGAAGACAAAATATTTCTTTGCATGCATTTCTTTATCTCTTCCCATTACTCTCTTTGAAGAGCACGAGCCCTGTAATTCCTCTCTTTGTCTTTCTTGTTCTCCACTGACTCTCCAGGACTGCTAAAACAAATCAAATCAAGAATTAACCTTTTAAGCATGAAATATATCTTTTTGCTATGCTTTTTGTGTCCTCTATAAATCATTCTGTGGAAGAAGTCTGGGAGATCGGCACTGCTCCAATTCTCAGGTGACTACACGGGAAATGCTAGTACAACCCCCTCATTTATTGTGATGACTTTTCTTGGCTGAGACACTGTTCTGTTACAGCCTTAGGTGGGAATGAGTGTTTCAAATAATATCCTCATGCAATATACAGAAACACCACAATTATAAAACTAGCATAGTGGCAAGGTTATAGGCCCAGAGGAAAGACTAGTAAAACATAATTATTTCAGAGTAACAAAGTCATCCCATGGCCAGAAGCTGTTGAATTATGCGTAGACTAAATCACAAGGTAAAATAGCAAGGGGGAGAGGCAAGTCCAGGTTCATAGCACTTTTCCCACCTTGCGAGACCCAATGCTGCTCCCCCTATAGGACTCTGAGCTGCTGGTTCCTTGCTATCTCATTAGCCCTGGCCACAGCTTTCATGAATATATGGCAACCATTTACAGAATTCTTATCTAGAGCCAGACACAGTGCACTGTTACCTCTAATCCCTCCCTTAGCCCTGCATTTTCCGTACAATGACAGTCAGTATCACTGTACAGAGACATTAATTAGAATGTCCGAACTAACTCATCTAGGACTTGGAAGACACAGGATTCAAATGTAGGTCAGCCTGACATCAATGATTCTACTCTTGTGATAACTCAAAGGGAGAGGGGAGCCTACACATAGGTCTATAGTATACTTCTACTATTTGTAAGAAGCTATTTTCTTGCATAATCATTTTTAAAAAAGGAGCATCTCAAAAGAAGAGGATATTCCTGTAAGGCAGTGCTTCCCAGTTTTTTCAATATTATCATACCACCCCATAGGCCTTTTTAAACAATCCTTCCCTGTGAAATTTTAATACAATAATGCATTGTATATTTTTTATATACTGCAGACCACAAATAATTATAACAGCTAGGATGTTTTTACCCTTTTGGGGATGGTCTTGGCCCTGTTGAGAATGTATGTGTGTTCCAAAGTGTCGTAGCACATCACTGAAGCTCTCTTTCTGTTTGAAACTCAACAATTCAACACTGTCTTCTATCCCTCCTACTCATCTGGAGATGAAAAATACACTGTGAAAGAATTTCATTGGTGAACCTGCTCAGTGGATGGATTTAGTGAAGTAGAACAATTACAGCATTCTGAGAACTCGCATATGGGCAAATCTGATGTCAGAGACAGCAAAGCCAGCAAGCCTGCAGCTGTATAATCAAAACCTCTGCCGGACATTAATTATTTTTCTTGTAATTGTTGATTGATCTATAATTTGATTGTAGAATCCCAGCTTTTATATCGAACCTTGGGCTGAACTACCCAATTAAAACTATACAGGCCCAAAGGAATCCAAACACATGGTTAGATTTACTGAGAGATAGAGGAGTTGCTTAGCAGAGGGGCTAATTAAAAACTCCTAAAAAAGTGGGAAGACTTAGATTTAAATTGAATTAGCCCTTATAAAGCACATGCTATATACCAGGCATCAGCGTGTTTGTTTGTTCCTACATGATCATATATCTAAATTTAATAGTAACTCTATGAGGCAGATGGAAACACTCACTGGTAAACATCCCCAATGGGTGGATTTAGTGAAGAAGAGCAATTAGACCATTCTGAGAACTTACGGGAACCTGAAACTCAGAGTTATTCCAAACTTATTAGTTCAAGATCATGCAATGGTCAAGCAATAAGGGTAAAGAGCTGAGGTCAAACATGCTTCCATAAAATCCCATATTACTCTTTTGGTTGCAGTTTTTCTCTACTGTAACAAACCTGATACATGAAAATGCACTTTTATAAAAATTAAGACATTATATAAACATAAAGTCACAAATATTTACATGAACACATATTTAAGAATTACATTAGAGTTATTTCAATAATTTGACATTAACTTTTGTTGGTAATTTTAAAATGAAGAACTTTTAAAAACCATATATTTTGTTTTATATTATTTTATTTATTTTGAAAAGCATACATCTGAAAGACATTTATAAACTGCTGACTGGTAAGGAAAAAAATGTTTTTTTATTCTCCCATGCAGTCTATTCTATTCTCTTAATTTCCTTTTCTTTTATCTGAAACTGTCACAGATCAAAACTGAGAACAAAGGAGCAGAATACAAATTACTGTGCTTGGTTGTGGAATATAAGCTAATAAGAATCTGTCTTAAATGAACTATAACATGCAAAATTTGAGAAAAATAATTCCAAGATCTTGACTTACTGCTCAGTCAGTGACAGCAATCCGCTATACTTCATTTTTCTTAACTCTTTTTATTCTGACCAAACAGCATGAAGAATATCTGTTTAGAAAATCAGGGATGATTAATTCATTTGCCAACTTCTTAATAAATAACTAAGGTATTCCAGGCTTGTGGTAGGAACTGGCTAAGAAGAAGTATATTAATTAGATAAGAATCCCTACCTTCAGTCTAGGTCAAATTAAACAAGTTATGCAAGAAACACATAAATTAATATCTACTTAGAATATTGATATATATTTGAATGAAAAGATTGGGAATTAATAGAGACTAATAGTGTGGATAGTATAATTGACTTAAGAGAATCAATATTAGTTCTGATGAGATGAGACCTGACTGAGAATGAGAACTTGGTCATGAGAAAATGAGGAAGGTGGGCTGAAGCCTTGAGGAACAAGTAGGCTCTGAAGAAGAAATAGATGTGGCATAATTGAGGAAAGTAAGGAGACCGACATGTGCAGATTGCTTTGGGCAAGGAGAGAGTGGCCAGAGGTGCCCTGGTGACTCCAGGAAGGCAAACACAAACAGGTCACTGATGGCCACAGCCCAGAGATGGGGTCTTATTCTAAGAGCTGTGGGGAAACTTTACCCAGGGATAAACTGGGGAATAGGAAAGTCTGCTTTATATATTTAAAATATCACTGTGACTGATCCAAGGCATAGAAGAAGGCCACAGTAGATAGTCTATAGCAGTGTCCAGACAAAGCACTGGTTGGCTATACTAGTATGGGGAGCCAAGGCAAATGGAATGATCATTGATTGTTTCATGTGTAAGGAGAACATTCCTAATAGTTCTACCTGGTGAGGGAGAATGTATCTAGGACTACTGTGATGACTCCAAGGCTGGTCTGGAACTGGACCTTACTTTACTATGACTATCAATGTTTATCTACTGTCACCTTCTTCTCTCCAGCCCAGGTGCTCTTTCTCTGAATGTTTGGGAAGTCTGCATGTGACTTCCTTTCCCCTAAAGGTAATGTTTTGCCTTTTGTTGTTGGTTTATTTTGCTTTGTTTTGTTTTCTAGAGAAAAAATGCTTCTATGTATCAGAAACAGGGTAGGGGAAGAGCAGTATAGATGTTGATTTTCCCTGTGGCTATTTCTTTATAAACACTGTTTCTAAATTATGTATTAGATTCTTTTTTAAAACCAAAACAAAGCACTTGATTTCTCTCACCACAGATTTGTAACCTATAAAATAAAAAATACTGCCTATCACTTTAGGAAAAGTAATTGAAGGGATCAATGTGACAGTCTCTCCAGCGGCAATATAAACATAGGTATGCTAGATGTGTTTGCTAAGAAGTTCATTTTGCAGAACTATATGGTCAAACAAAATGATGAAGCGGATGGCAACTATTTGGACATTATAACTCCTGTCCATCTGGGGTCTCAAACTGGTTTGCACTTTCCAGGTAATGGCCTGAGGTCCAGCCTTCACCTTCATCCACCTTTGATGTGATAGCCTCTTCAGTGTCCCACTCTGAATAAGGAGCAATCATGCTAGAAAGCAACCTGAGAAGCCTGCTTTTAAGGAACTAAGCAGTACCTGAAGCCTAAAGTGTGACTCCTGCAGAGATTCTGCATTATGACAGGAGACTCCAAGAGCTCGAATAGTTAGTCTAAGAAATATCCTTATCCAGTGCTGAGGAAAGAATGCTATTTGGGGGCAGTAGTCTTCTGAGCAGCCCTCTAATCAGACTGCAGAATCAAAGGGCTCTTCCATAAGCCTGAGAGACCAGCCCTACTGCTCAGGGTTCTAAACAATTTGTTTTCTCCTCTAGTTTCTGTGCTCATGACAGCAATACCTCAATCCTGGAAGCAAGTCAACCATCAGCCAACCAGCAAATTTTGATCAAACACCCCAAAGTGTATTGCTTCCTTGGGGTTCAGTTTGGTTGTAGCTTTACGGTTTAGTGAGCCATACATTTTCTGACATAACTTAGCTCAGGGAGACATTTCATTTTGAATGCAAATGTTTAGGGGTGAAAAGCTTATTTAATTGTCCTCAGAATCAATTGGGTGACAGACCAGCATTGCCTACTTATCAAACATACTCTTTGGGGAGCCAGTTAAAGACTGGAGAAATTGCTCAAGGAGGCATGTGGAGAGTTAAAGGGTAGAAAGCAATCACTTCAACATTTTCTGAGAATAGTGTTAAAATCATGATTGAGAATAGAAATAAATATGAGTCTCTTTTTTTCATTGTGTTATCAATACAATTTCCTGACTAGTTGGGATGGTTTTAGGGGTTAATGGATTGTTAATATTTATATTTTATAATATTTTTCAAATGTTGTGGAATTATTATTCTCATGATGAGTGGATACAGGTGATGCCTGCTTGATCTACAAATAGATCAAGCTCAAAATAACAACTATTGCCTAACAGTCCATGGTGGTACTTGTATGACATTCCTTCCTGTGTCGCTGCGCCTGTGGATTTAGGACTAATAGTTAAATGTCCCAAGACCATTGACCATTCTTTCTGCTACTGCTGATAGAAGTAGAAAGGAGATGACATATCTTGCTTGGTAAGAGTTCTGACCATGAGGTGCTGTGATATTAGGATCTTCCTCCTAGCTCAAAGGAGATAACACATTCCATGAGTGATTTAATGAATGTGTGTGTGTGTGTGTGTGTGTGTGTGTGTGTGTGTGTGTGTGTATGTCATGCATGTGTGGATGTGGGTGTGAGTTTCATGGTGGCAATAAAGAGTCTGAGTAAAAGTCTAAAAATCTTGCCCAGGCAAAAAATGTGTTGGCAAGGATGTTACTCCATTGACTTAATTTCATTTCATTCTCCTTAATGTTGAAGTTGCCTACATAGTACGTCTAGGATACTAGGAGATATCTATCTATCTATCATCTATCTATCTATCTATCTATCTATCTATCTATCTATCTATCTATCTATACACACACAGTAAGTATAAGATTATATATATAATCTTATACTTACTTTCTCTTCCTTTGAGTCAGGTCCACATATTGAAGAATGTTTTATCATTACTATCTTCCAGTCTGTTGCTTTCTCCCAGTCTCAGATATTGTAGTTTCTTATCTGTATATTTTAATAACCTTCCCACTGATTTCCTGACGACCAGTGTCACCTTTTTCCACCTCCTCCTTCTTCAACTGCCTAAGTGATTATTCTGAAGCTATAGATGGTTGAATCACTTTCTGCTTAAATCATTAAATGACTCCTAATGGCTGTACCTAATATCTAATGGTGAGCAACAATATCCTTTATGTGATGGACACTATGCTAGACATTTCCACATGGATTTTGCTCATTGACTCTGCCATATTTCCTTGTTTTGGATGCTAAGACTACTTTGTATTCTTTAACATGAGGAGTGAGTTATAAAATTCAGAACACTAGGAGACAAAAGCAATCAAGTGGTATTCTAGTGTCTTTTTAGTTTCAACCATAAATGATATTAAACAATAAGTAAATATTAGCCATATAACAAGCTGAGACCTATAAAATTTATCAGATATCTGAATATATTGGATAAATTCCTAAGATAAATACCTTAAAGGGCTTGTATGATTTTACAAGTAAGACACATATTGACAGATTACCTTCATAGAAGTTATGCAATTTATATTCACACCAGCAATGTATAAGTGCCTTTTCATTTATCTCTTTGTCCACATAAACTTGTTGATTTTTGCCAGATGATAAATGAAAAATATCACCTTGTTTTGATTTGTGTTTCTTATTGCCCAAGAGAGATTATATAAAAGTGGACCCTGTCCCTAGCTGGTTTGGCTCAGTGGATAGAGCATTGACCCACAAACTGAAGGGTCCTATGTTTTATTCCTGTCAAGGACAGGTACCTTTCTGCCTCTCCCTCTACCTTTCACTCTCTCTAAAAAATCAATAGGTCAGGCTTAGTCCCACCCCCCCCCCAAAAAAAGAGGAACCTGGCCAATGGTATCTCAGAACAATTGATAAATAAATGCTATTATTATTCATCATTTTATGGAAAATAAACTGACTTAAGACACTCTCTAGCTTAATCTTAAATCTCCTATCATTAATTAATTTATTCCGTTAATTTTCAATGCTTATTATATTTAGCTCTTGAATTTGATGCAGAACCACTTGGGCTTCAACAACTCCCTGTTTTACAAGCTTTCCAAATACACAGTGTCTTCTCTATCTCCAATCTTCGCACTTAGCTATTTTCCTCATATCTTTCAAATCTTTATCCAAGCATCATCTTCACCAGGAAGATTTCCCTGATTTGAATTCCTCTTTATGCTTTGAGCACACCCTCTCTGACTTTGAGCCCAAGCCTTAGTACCCTGAATGATAGACTTGTTTCAGCATCAGATTCTTGATGGCAAGACAACCTTTTATTAGACTTTATTTCCCAAGTATTTGTCCTAAGGACAGGCACATAATAAATGCTAACTATATATTTGTTGAATCAGCTGAAGGAATGAATGATTGAATATAGCAAAGTAATTGAAAATAAAAAAATACATTTTCTATATTACAGTTTCCCAAAATGATATGATACTACTTGATTGTGAACATATTTTAAGACAATTTTATTTTCTCCAAGGCTTTATACTTTTCAAAAGCTATTACTTAAGGTATCCTGGTTTATTCTTCATTTGAACAGAATACAGGGAAGAAGTTTTATACTTCATAGGTAATAAGGCTTGGGAAGTCTTCTGAGGGGCCTTGAAAGAGATAGTGGTGATGTGGGCTATACTTCCCATCCAACCTCTGCCTTATCTCCTCATACCTACCCACCTGTTTAAGCAAAGCAAGGTGTCATCTATCTTACATCTTAGATTCCTGTTAAGATTTTTTAATAGAAAAAGTTCCTTGTTTCTAAAACATTTAATAGTCTTCAGAAGATAAAGCTCTGGTCTTTAAATCAGGAAACCTGGGTTCTAGTTCTGATCCTGCCTTGGGCTAGCTTTGTGACCTTAAACTAGCCATTTATTCATGTAAGGCCCAATGTTTAATGTGAGATGAGTCCTTTAGGCTAGATGAGTCCTAAGTCCCTTGAAGCTCTAGTTCAATATCTTTGTTTATATCTAAAGATCTAAACTTTCTCTTTGTTTGAACACTATGGTTAAAATGTTTACTTTTATTCACCACTTGCACTATAGAGCCCTGCAACCCTCTCCATCCTTCTAAAAAGTCGTTATTAGCTTTCAGTGCCTCATATAGTAAGAGTAATTTCCTTGTCCTCACCTTCAAAACCTCTCATGCGGGTCTCTGTACCAACAGACCTTTTTATCTCCTTGGTCCTTGTGTGAACACACCTCTTTCATTAGACACAGTCCATGAAATCAACTCAAACTGACTACTTAAGAGACAATGTTCATTACTTCATTTTTGCGTTACTGATAGATTAAACATCTTATCCTGATAGATCTCATTAATATAAAAATGTATAATGTTAAGATTTATTTATTATCAAAAAGTTTTATACAGATCACATTGCTCATAGACTACATTCTCTTTGAGGGTAAATTTGTTTTGACTAAGTGTGAATAAAACATGTGAATCTGAGTATTCATAGCTTCCTGTGTCTATAAGGACTCAGATTTAAACTACAGGAGTGGAGGTTCCTATTTCAGAATTAGAGACACTTTGAAAGTAAAATATAATTTAAAATTATTCTCAATGGCAGGCTCCTTAGTTCTTTTCTATTATATCTATTTCCCTGTGAAGTAAGAACACACCTGTCATTTTGTGAATATCAATAATGTACTTTCAAAAGAAGGCCCCTTCATAGTTAAAATATCCTGGAAAAGGAGCGG
>PVJN01038523.1:0-20327 GCA_004026805.1 Lasiurus borealis
TACCATGTCAATACAAAGACTATTTTTAGATATCACATTTTCATTATTCATCAAGTATAACTTCAAAAATAATACTATAAATTATGTATCTTAATTACATACTCCCCATTCATTAAATTAATGGTGCACTGTATTTAGGAGATTGTATTTGCATATTCAACATTTCTATTAAAATAGAACAACATACTAAAACAAAAAATCATATATATATATATATATATATATATATATGAAACTCAATTAATTAAAAAAAATAAACATGCCAACTAGATCAACATAGAACCATCCAAATTAAGAAAAAAGCCATTTCCGACACAGCAGAATCCCTCCACTCTGATCTCTTGTGTCCCTTAAGTTATACACACTGCAAAGTTCAGACTGTTCTGATTTATGTCACCATTGATTGATTTTGCCTGCTTATGAACACTCTAGGAAGAGTACATTTCACTTTTTCCCATTATATCTGGCCTTTTTCACTCAACAGCCCACCTGTGCTATTCATCACTATTATCATAAGTAGTTTGTTCTATTTTTGTTCTATTCTATCATTGTGTAATATATATGTATATATATGATTAGCCCATTCTACTATAGATGAATATTGGGTTGTTCCCATTTTTTTAACCTTTATAAAATAATGCTATTTAGCCTGTGCAGCTCAGTTGGTTGGAGTGTTGTCTCATGCACAGGAAATTCTTGGATTGGATTTCTGGTCAGGGCACATAGCTAGGTGGTGGTTTCAATTCATTGGTTGTGAGGCAACCACTTGATGTGTCTTATTAACATTGATATCTCTCTCTCTCTCTCTCTCTCTCTCTCTCTCTCTTCAAGGGTCTCTAAAATTGATAAAAATAATAATAATGCTGGTCAGAGTTTTGCTTGTTCATTTTTTTCAGCTCCTCAACACCTGCTTTCTTTCTTTTTTTCCTCTCTCCCTCACTCCCTCCCTCCCTTTCTTCCTTCTTTTCTTTCCTTTCTTCCTTTCTTCCCTTCCTTCCTTCCTTCCTTCCTTTCTTTCCTTTCTTCCTTTCCTTTCCTTTCCTTTCCTTTCCTTTCCTTTCCTTTCCTTTCCTTTCCTTTCCTTTCCTTTCCTTTCCTTTCCTCTCCTCTCCTCTCCTCTCCTCTCCTCTCCTCTCCTCTCCTCTCCTCTCCTTTCCTTCCTTCCTTCCTTCCTTCCTTCCTTCCTTCCTTCCTTCCTTCCTTCCTTCCTTCCTTCTTTCCTTCCTCCCTTCTTTTTTTCCTTATTTATTTATTTTTTGGTAGCTTCTTACACTGGACACGGGCATATTAGAAACATCACATTTCTCAGAAAGAAGTTAGTTGCAGAATACTTGATATAGTTTTCTTAAGTTCACTTTTAATCTAAGATGTTTGCTCTACAGTTTCGTCTTCTTTGGTAGACCTGCACACCATTTAGTCTCCTATCCCAGTGAGATTATAACAAGGTCTAGACTGCTGCTTTGTGTTCAGTCTAATTGCATTTTGAACCGGACACTTGTCATGGAGAAGAAACAAAAGCCCCGAGGTGAAAGCAACCTGGGAGAGCACACATCTTTGATATCTTTATTTTCATACTGCACGTCACGGGGACGCTGCTAAATTCTGATGGCGAGGTTTACTTAGGTTATTGTTTTTTCTGGTAAGTTCATTATAGTTGAGCCGCTTCCATTATTTTCACTATTAAAATGACACCTCTCTTTATTCCGTATAAATCCAATGTTTCATTGTTAGACCCTCCATCCATGTCCTCTGACAGGTGAGCCCTCTAGTAACAACATCACACCAGAAAGATGCGAAGCATAGTATTTTAATCAACTCTTTAAGTAGATATTAAAACTTTAACTAAAAGCAGCAGAATGGAAAAATTCAGAAATGTCCATGACATTAAATAAATACTATTTAAACATTTTGTTAAAATAAGTTTGGAATTTCAGAAAATTTTTAAGCAATGCAGAGATCCTCTGTATACCCTTCATATAGATTCCCCAGATGCTAGCATTTTATTTTGCTTGCTTTGTCATTTCTCAGAGGCATTATTATTATTGAACCATTTGAGAGTAAATTATGTATATTATGCTACTTCATTACTAAGCATTTTAATATTGTGTTCCTTAAAAACAAGGGTATTCTTTTTTATAATCTATTAGCTAATGATCAAAATTAGAATATTAAAAATAGTACTATTTCCTAATCTATAAGTCTTCTCAATGCTTTTTCTATGGACCCAGTAATGTCCATTGCTTATAGAAAAAATAATTGCTTCTGGTTTAACTTTCAATTCAGAATCATGATTTACAGGTCATGTTAGTCATCTTTAATTTGGAATATTTACTTGGTTTTGTCTTTCATGATTTTGACATTTTGAAGAATGAAGACATTTATTTTAAGGAGTCCCTGAATTCTCTCAAAAGAAATTATATATGGCTAAGGCTACTATATATATTATTTCCTTTGGTTAGTTCTGGCCCTGCACGTTTTATTTCGGGGAAGTGTTTTTGTTTTGTTTTGTTTTGTTTTGTTGTCTATGTAGTGGAAATCTTCAAAAAGAAAAGAGTAAAATAGCATCTTTATGATCAGTCTTATTTTTTATACCCAGTTTTGTTTTTGTATTTATTATGTGCATAAATAAATTTCCCCATAAATATTTATAGCATAAATGACTCTAATTCAAGTACCATATCTATACATAATGAAATTTCACTAAAATTTATAAAATATAATAAAGGATAACTATCTTTACTATAGCTAATGTTAAAATAGAAGGGCAAAATATTTAAGTTCTACAAATTTATCATAAATAACCTATGGGAAAACCTCATAATTTTTATTTCTATCGGTAGTGTAAAATCTCAATATCATTTTCAACTGATGTAATTATTTTTGAATTTTGTTACAAAATACGATCAAACATGAACAGAAGTTTTTATTCCTAAGAACTACTATATGGAAATTCAGCTTGATTTCCTTTAGCCGGATTTTTGTTTGATGATAGCTCAAGACTGATGAGTGAAGTGCTCATCACATTAACAAAGGAGTTAAGCAGCCAAGAGGAGAATTTGCATTTTTAGAACAGTCGTTTTCCCGCACCCCTCTGCCCTGCCACAGGAGAGAAACACCTAAGGCGGATAACATGTTAATGGAACATAATGTGTCACATCCGAGGTACCCTCTTTAGCAATCACAGTCTCTTGCTATTCATTGTAAAAAGGTTTTCCTGATCCAAGTGTGTAATCAAGCCGCCATAAAATTTCTTACTCACACATTCTTTTTTTCCTTAACATCACGGAAAAAAGATATGAGGGTAGTGTCTCCACATCTTTCTGTAGAGTGTAATGGAGAGTTCTTAAAAGAGAAAATAATCTTGTGGTAATACCACTCTGACTGCAGGCAAAGCACGGAAGAAATAGTGTGTTGGCGTTGCTTTGACCTCTGTGATCAGAACAGCTGCCTCAAGGATGCGATGATTTTTTTCCTCCTGCCTTTTTAGCATTGCATATGACTTTGATACAAAGTGTAACTCTGCTCAAAGGCCAAGCTTTATTTGAGGAAAATTATAGACTTGTACTGCTGGATGCACGGAGACTGAGTTCGCAAATGTAACTTCAGCAAATCCTTTTTAAGTGGGGCATTTTTTGATATGGTCCCTGGGGTTATTGGAATCTTCTACCAGGTAAAATATATATATATATATATATATATATATATATATATATATAATGTCAAGAGGCTCTGAAATAAGCGGACCCTTGCAGTTGTTCACATTTGAATGAGAGTTAAAACGAGGTGAACATAATAATGGAGAAATGGAAAAGTTAGCAAAGAACTCGTTTCCCTGGAGATTCCATATTGACTTTCCATGACTTGAAAATCTGATGGGTCTGCAGTTGTACCAAGGATCCCTTAGGGACAAAACTCCCCTGTCCTAGCAGAGTCTGTGTTTTGATGGATTTAACTGGGACAACTTCTAAATACTATGTGAAACTAGGTTGAAACTAATGGGTATTAGCCCGAGTTATTTTAGTATTAATCCACTTCCACACTTTTTTTTTCAGAAGGGGGAGGAGGCAGGGTGTTTGAAAAAAAAACAACTTTATAACAGTGATCTCAAATTTATAGTTTTATCATTTGTATTTCTGGATTTGCCCATTATGTCAAGATGTTGAATAAATCAGTAGTGAAAGAAAATAGGCAAGGATAAGCATAAGTCTGTAGATTTGATATCAAGCATTTTTAAAATGTCTTTGCCTCTATTAGAGGAATTTATGGAGCCCCTTTAATTCAAAGAAGAAATCTAATAAAAATATAGTGATTCTCTTAAATCATCAGTCAGAATTAAAGAGCATCTTTATTTTTTAAAAAAATATATTTTATTGATTTTTTTACAGAGAAGAAGGGAAAGGGATATAGAGTTAGAAACATTGCTGAGAGAGAAACATCCACCAGCTGCCTCCTGCACACCTGCCACTGGGGATATGCTCGCAACCAAGGCACATGCCCTTGACTGGAATCGAACCCGGGATCCTTCAGTCCACAGGCTGATGCTCTATTCACTGAGCCAAACCATCCAGGGCTAAAGAGCATCTTTAAATAATAAAGTTACAATTACAGATAACTCTGAAATGAAACCCATTTACTGAAGGGTAGATTTATCATGGTAGCATCGACCTGCTTCCACATTGTTACAACTTGTGTCTATCTAAAATTATAGATATGCAATTGACCCACACCATTGTTCTCAGTTCAGCTCACAGATATTTTGGTTCAAAATTTTATCTGCATTAGGGATGAAGAGTTAGATTGATAGGTAGATTGATAAATAGATAAATGGGTGAATATAAAGAGATGTATATATATATATATATATGTATATATATATATATATATATATACATATATATATATATATATACATACATATATATACAGGTACATTTACAGTACTTACATATATCTCATATTTGTTCTGAAGCATATTAGTTGCTTGCAGTTGGTTTTTCCTACTTCATATTTGTTTATATATGTATGTCATATTTACATATGCAGAATGTTTTCATCTTTATTTTGGAAATATGAGTTTTTATCCTAAGGAATTGTACATAAGTTCAATTGGACTTAACTTTTCTCCACCTAAGAGAAATATTCAACTGGAGAGTATTTGGCATGTGAAGTCTCATTTGGCTTTATTGCCACACAGACAGACAACTCCTGAGAATTATGACTCGCTCGGGTGAATCTTCAGGAAGGTATGCCCCTTTGCTGTTCAGAAGCAAGGAGAGTAGGCAGCTTTTGGGATCAATGCATGTTCCCTGTTACTCCTCCACACAAGACTTTTAACTTTATGATCTCAGGCTGTGCTTATGCTGTCCAGAAGGATGTGTTTTAAGATATTTCTGAGAACAAGCTCTGACATCTTCTAGGCTTCATCTCACAAAGAGCTGTTGGTTGTTTTTAATTTCTGCTTTCTTTCTTTCCTCTGAAATATGGCAGTTGGAACTTGAAATCACTTCTGGTTTCATAATACATTTTTTTCTTGTTCTTTGTTACTATATGATTAGCAGGAAAAGGGAGAGTCTCAACTGTGTACCAGAAACCTCAAACAAGAAAGGATAATTCACAGGCACGGCTTGTTTGGCTACCCTCCCCTCTATGAAACTTCAAAGACAGGCATTGTGTCTCTTAAAAATTGAAGTTGTGGCAAATTTGTGTCAATCCAATCTTTGAGTGCCAATTTTCCAATAGCATTTGCTCACTCCATGTCTCTTGTCACATTTTGGTAATTCTCACAATATTGCAAAATTTCCATTATTATTATTATATTTACTATGATAATCTATAACCCACGACCTGTGATGTTGCTATATAATTATTTGAGGCATCATGAACTATGCCCAGAAGATGGTTAACAATAAATGTGTGTGCCTGCCTGCTCTACAACTGACCATGTACTCATTTCTTTTTCACTCCCTATTTCTTGACACATGACAATATTAAAATTATTTTCAAAGGCCCATTAATAACCATACAGTGGCCAGCCACAGCATTTGTTTAAATCAAACCATAATCCAGAATAAGGCCCTACCTCTCTTCAATTCTATGAAGACTGAAAGGAGTAAAGGTCTGAGGTTGACTCACGTGGTTTAAGAAAAACTGTCTCCGTAACATAAAATTGCAAGATGAAAGTGTAAGTGCCAATAGAGAAACTGCAGCAAGTTATCCGAACATCTGGCTAAAATAATTCACAAAGGTGGCTACATCGAACAACAGCCTTTCAGTGAAGGTGAAACAGCCTTGTATTGGAAGAACATGTCATCTAGGCCTTCCATAGCTAGAGAAGAAAACCAGGGCCTGGCCTCGAAGCTTCAAAGGACAGGCTGCCTCTCCTGTTAGGGGCTAATGCAGCTGGTGACTGTAAGTTGAAACCAATGCTCTTTTATCAATGCTCCTTAGAATTATGCTAAATCTGCTCTGCCTGCGATCTATAGATGTAATAGCAAAGCCTAGATGACAGCATTTACTAAATATATTAAGCACAATGTTGAGACCTATAGCTCAGAAAAAAAGAAAAAGAAAGATTATTTTTAAAGTATTACTGTTCATTGGCAATGCACCTAGTCACCCAGGAACTCTGATGGCGATGAACAATGAGATTAATGTTATTTTCATGCTTTCAAACACAATATCCATTTTGTAATTAAAAAAAATAATAAACCATATAAAATAAAAACAATATTCTTATCTCCAAATAAAATTTTTTGAAGATATATTACTATTTTTTTTAATAAAAACCCATCTAACTTTTTTACTGATCCATATGAGAAGACTTTTCTGGCTTCTGTATGTGGTATTCTACATTAGTCATCCTTTCAGACAATTGAGATAATACCCATCTTCCTCACTAAGTCTTACTTTTTTAAAATTTCATAATTGACTTATTTTTTCTTGCTGCCACACAAATTACCACAAACTGTGTGTGTGAAAACAACACAACTTTATTATATCATAGTTCTGCAAGTCAAAAACCCAGGTATACTGTGGCTCAGCTTGGTGTTTATGCCGACTTTCACAAGATAGAAACCAAGGTACAGGAAGGGCTACATTACATTATGTTATGGAGACTCTAGGGATGAGTTTGATATCACACTCATTTTAGTTCTTGGCTGAACTCAGTTTCTTGCATTATTTTTATTTTATTTATTTTTTTGCATGGTCCACATTTTTTCGCTGGCTGACATCAGGAAGACTGTCTTTGTTTATAGGAGTTCCCTAATTCCTTCTAGCATTTTCCATGTAGCAAAGATGGGTGGAGTCAGTCTGTGAACTTATCTGACTTCCCGCTGCCACAATTTTTCTAAACACCAAGTGGAGACAATCATTGACTTTTAAAGGTCCATGTGAATAGATTGGGTCAACCAGAAAATCCAGGATAATTTCCCGATTTTAGGGTCTGTACCTTTAATTATCCCTGCTATGACACATAACATTTTGACAGGTTCCAGGAGGCATCTTCATGGGTGAGAGGAAACATTCTGCCTATAATATCAGTTTTATACATTTCTCCAGCTTTACTATTTACTCTCACATTTCATTAACCAAGGTGATGAAGCCACAATACGTACTCTCAAATCTCAAATCCATGCTTTCTCTCTATCATTAGAGAAATAATTCAAGAATTTTAGTCATAAATATGCATGAAATAAAAATCATATAATTTCATATTTTAAAATATTTTATAAATATTCAAAAATAAATTCAGATCAATATTTTGAACTCAGTGTATTCCCTTCTTTTTTTTAAATTGTTTAAAATTTTACATATGTCTTCTTTTTCCCTGATTAACCCCGCCCCTAGCCATTCCTAACCCCAAGGCAAGCTCTCACTGCCCCGTGTCTGTGTCCATTGCTTATGCTAATATGCCTGCATACAACTCCTTTGGTTGATCTCTAACCTCCCCCCGCCCCCCATCTCTCCTGCCATTTCCTTATTTCTTTATATCTGTGCAATACCCCACAGTCCCATTCCTCCTGCCCCCCATTCCTCCCTCACATACATGTTTTTATGTGAAGTGCTAATGCTTCAAAGAAGCATTTCCTCAGAGGTTACTCATCAGCATTTAACGCTTCTTTCCAAACACACAATGTTAAATGTCGAATTAACTGATTGGCTAGCTGGCCGCTTGCCTAAAATTCTCGCTACTCAATTATAATGGCCCTTTTTACTTAATCCTATGAAATGTATCTAATGTCATTAATCCTATAATTCATATAACTAATTATTTCTAAATATTTTATGGGGAAAAATAGCCCTCCCAAGAGCGTGGGTTCAGTAAGTTTCCTTTCTCCCCTTTTCAACACTTTTGTTCTGTTGAAATGATGGGGGCTCAGAATAACTAACTCCTCACCATTGTCCTTTCTTTTGGGGTGCTTAGCTGGACTGAATTGCCGAGTTGCTTTTGAGGTTAACTTGAGCCATTTGTCTCTGAGAGCTAGCAAAATGATGTGGGCTTATATCCAAAATCTGGCACTTTGAGATTTGAGGGTAAGTATTATTGCTTCATCACATTGGTACTTTGCTCTTGCTCTTTCTGGGTCTTGACACAAAGCAGCTTGATGAACATGGGGCCACATATTGAGGATGGAGGGACCCCCAATAGAAGTTCCTTGATGCTATTAATTAATCACTGCTTACAGGACAGGCATTCATTCACTGACCATGCTCCACCTGTTTTACACACTATGAGAGCAAGATATTGTGTTAAGTGACTGTGAATTTATGTTTGATCTGTTTCAACAAGAGTGATTGCAATAATTAGTATAGATAATGTGATAAAAGCAGCTCAATCTTATCCGATTAATGAACTGGCATCCCCGAATAGCGGTCTATGTGTCGAAATTTAAGGTCTACAATATATGAGGCTGCATTAGATATGGTGCCTGTTATTTTCGCTTGAACCAAATCATCTTTATGTCAATGGTAGCTTCTATTTCTATGACTCTGTTGGCGTGAGTCAAATTCTGTCTTTATTCTGTAGCAAGTTTAACATTTCCACACAGGGATTATAACCACCTGCTTCTGTGCAGTCATTTTACTAAGGACTTAAAATTCTTCTTCTCTTTCTTTTGAGAGATATTTATGGGGAAATAAATCCTCCTTCCAATAATTCAAAGAATTGGCTGAGATCTGAAAGAACTGGATGATGCTGGTATGATGTAAGCATTCTGCTTCAAGTACCAGCTATTCATGAAAGAATTCAAAATCAGACAGAGAGAAAAGTCTGAGCACCACATATTGATTACCTGTCAAACACAGAAAAAATTTTGATAATTCATATTTCTCAAACATTAACAAGTAAACAAAACGATTTAATGCAAATGGTTCAAAAATCTAAAAAGAATTTAAGATCTTAATACAAAAAGGCTTATGACTAATTTTAATGCTATATTATTCACACTTCAGGGGAATTCTCTGCTGGCCCGGTCACACTCAACTGCCCTGATGGATGCCTAATTCAGAAGACTGGGCAGTTGTGGCAAACCTTCAATCTGTAAAAACCACAATGTCTGCAAATCACGATAAAGTGAAGTGCAATAAAACAAATGATGCCTTTATATTGATATGTATGCACTTAAAAAGTTTTCTCGATCCTTATAGAATTTATTATCAGCAAAATACTAGTGACCAACTAACTCATTTTCCAAACTCATCTCCCTTAGCCCAGATAAATCCTGTCCTATTGTAATGAAGTTTTTTGAAGTTTCCCAAAAATTTCAGTTTACAATGCAAGACCATTTATTTCTAAGTCAGATAAATTCTCAATATCTAGAGTCTAGATTCTAGACTCTTAATACATTTTATCTAGGACTTAGTTATTGTCATCATTCTTGAAAAGCTTTTGACTTCTTCAAAAGAAACTTCTTACAGTTACAAGAGCACACTACTGTTTTATATGTCTCTTAGCTGGTATCATTAAAGTTTAGCTAATGATAGAACTAGAAATTATTCAACATATTTTTTTAAAGATACATTTTTTACTAATTTCAGAGAGAAAGGGAGAGGGAGAGAGAGATAGAAACATCAATAATGACAGAAAATCACTGATCAGCTCCTGCATGTCTCTACTGGGGATTGAGCCCTTAACCAACAGGGGCATGTGCCCTTGACGGGAATCAAATCTGGGACACTTCAGTCTGCAGGCCAACACTTTCAGTCCCTGGAACAAAGCGGAGAATTTAGAATAAATCAAAAATGGTTCTGAGAATGTTAATAGACAATATATTTGTACAATGTGTTTTCTAAACTTAAATGCCCTTAATCACATTGTGTAATGTAACTTCATAAAAAAAAAACCCTCATGCATATTTAATAAGTTCATTAGTTTGCCATTTCTTTTGTGGATACCATCATAATAACCTACTCAAGACCCAGAAGTCAGTTTTTCTCTTCTCTGTGCCTCACACAATTGCTGTGTAACTTTATTATAGCAGGGCCTTGATATGATTCTAGGGTGTTATTTCTACAGATTTGAATTCAACTTCACATCAAGAAATGTGTCCCATCATTTATCCAAAGTAGTCTCCCTATCAGTCTTTGGTGAATAAACAAAGTTTAATGCTATACAATAAAAAGATAATAAACCTACCGAATAGCAGAATGATCTGTCCCTGTGATGTGCACTGACCACCAGGGGGCAGATGCTCAAAGCAGGAGCTGTCCCCTAGTGGTCAGTGTGCTCCCATAGAGTGCCTCTCAGCCACAAGTGGGGCTGAGGGCTGGCAAGCTCAGTGGTCTGCCTCATGGCAGCGCTAAGGCCTGCTCCTGTGGGGAATGGGCCTAAGCTATCAGTCGGACATTCCCCAAGGGCTCCTGGACTGCAAAAGGGCACAGGCTGGACTGGGGGATGCACCCTCAGCCCCAGTACACAAATGTTGTGCACTAGGCCTCTAGTATAATATAATTAACCAAAATTTCATAAAGAAGGAATCGTTGGAGTTAAACATTGAAGAATGAGTGGGGCTCTAGTAGGTAGATTTATGAAAAGCAGGGCTTTCAGAAATAAAGCCAGAAGCATTGCCAAGGATGAGACAGTACAATTGATTAAAATTCAGGTGAAGCCTGTTGTGTTTTGCAGTCTTGGCAGAGTTACATTTAAACCAAGTTTAAAATTTGGATATACAAAAATTATGCCAAAGAAAACTATGTGCCTGAGAGTTAGGAAGAAAATAAATCTTTAGGCTCTTAGCTCATGCTCTGTATGACACCAAGAACTACTCAATAGAACTAGTATTTTGAATCGATTAACTTATTTAATTATTAATTTTAATTTATACTGCACACATTCTAAAAGTAATTTTATAGTAGTCCTGGTTTTAGGAATTTTACTTTTATGTAATTCACACAAAATTGTTTGCTTTATATTACTCTCTTTTGTATTTAAGGTAAATTCCATATTGTTGTAGACCTATTGAAGTTATATAAAGACTAAAGGCCTGGTGCATGAAATTAGGGCATGGGTAGGGTCCCTAGGTGTGGCCAAGAATTAGGGCAAAATAGAGGCCTTCCAGTTGCCAACTGGGGCTTTCCTTCATTCCACCTCTGGTGGTCAGTACACATCATATCAAGCAATCAAACTCCCAGTCTACCAGTTGGACTCCTAAGGCATATATATATATATATATATATATATATATATATATATATATATATATTAGAGGCTTGGTGGACAAAATTCATATGTGGAGGTGGGGATGGGGGTGGGTAATGTCCCTCAACCCAGCCTGCACCCTTTCCAATCTGAGACCCCTTGAGTAACGTCCAACAGCCCTGATGGGATCGGCCTAAAAGGGCGGTCAGACATCCTTCTCACAATCCAGAATTACTGGCTCCCAACCGCTCACCTGCCTCTGCCTGATTGCCCCAACCCCTTCCGCCTACCTGCTTGATCACCCCCTAACCACTCCACTGCCAGCCTGATTGTCACCTAACTAATTCCAGGCCAGCCCGATTGCCCCTAACTGCCCTCCCTTGCCAGTCTGGTCACACCTAACTGCCTCCACTGCCAGTCTGGTTGTCCCTAAATGTCCTCCCTTTCAGGCCTGGTTGTCCCCAACTGCTCTCCTCTGCTGGCCTGGTCACACCTAACTGCCCTTCCTGTTGGCCTAGTCTCCCCCAACTACCATTCCCTGTAGTCCTTGCCCCCCCTCTCCCCAACTGCCCTCCCTTGCTGGCCTTGTCTCCCCCAACTTCCCTCCTCTGCTGGTCTGGTCACTCGCAACTGTCCACAACTGCCCTCTTCAGGCAGCCATCTTGTGGTGGACATCTTGTGTCCACATGCGGGCAGCCATTTTTGGCCACCTGGGGGCATCCATCTTTTGTCTTGTTGTGATGGTCAATTTGCATATACTCTATTATTAGCTAGGTTAATAATTTATTCATCTATATAGCCTATTTTCTATAAATCTTAAATTTCTACATAAATAAATGAAATACATATACTTGGATTATATTCCACTTTTCCATAACACATATTTTTGAGACCTCTGTTATTAAGAATATTTAAGACTTTAACTAAAAATACTTCATTATTTTTTGCTGTGAAAAAAACACATATAATATATATTTTTTAATTTTTAAAAGTAAATTTCAGCAAAAGAGTCACCTTTAAGGTTTCCAGCTCACACAGAAGCAGCATGAAAGTGTGCTTAACAAATATTAAAGCAGAGATCATGGTTTTCTTTTGATTAAATTAATCATCAGTGAGTGAATTTGATTGCTGAAAGAGGTCAAGAGTATCAGAGAGAAATTAGAAAATATTCAAAGCTAAAATAAAAGCTCTTGATTTCCTTCCCTTGAAAAATTTGCAATTATATTTTTTTGCAATGTTTTATTATTTTTGAGAGCAGAAATTAGCAACATTAGCATTAGCTGAAAAGTATATTATACATTTGACATTGATAAGACTTTTTCTGAAGAATATTCTATTGGGTCTCTGGTTTTCTTCATTTGAATAAAGATTTGAGGTATATGAATATTTCCATGGAAACACAGTTCCTTCAGGTAAGTGTGCTTTCTAAAGTATATTGACCTCCTAGGGAATACAGCATAGTTTCTAAGTTGTTCTGGACTTGTATTTTCATGATTCCCTTCTCATGGTACATTTTATCCCTAGGAAATTGCATTCTCCTCCCAGGGCTTCAATTAGTTCCTACCTACAGATGTCTCTCAAATGTATTTTTCAACCATGGACCTTTCTAGCAACCTACAGAACTTATACCGAACTATTCACAAGACATAATCATTTTAATGTCTCATAAAATGTCAAGCTTAAGATCCAGGCATTTGAATAATTATCTTCTTCTCATAAAAACAAAAAACAAAAACTACTCTCATCCATTGTTTATTATTTAAATCCTACTGTACCAATTAATTTCTACTGTATCACAGCCCATTCTAAAATTTAGTGTAAGTAATCATAATAGTACACTTTTATGTTAGTCAATTGGTGTTGCTATACCATAGACTGGGCGGATTAAATAACAGATATTTATTTCTCACAGTTCTGGAAGCTGGTAAGTCCAAGATCAAGGTGCTGACAGATTCAATGCCATGTGTGAACCCTCTTCCTGATATGCAAATGGCTGTCTACTTGCTGTGTTATCACAAAACAGAGAGGAAGAGAGCTTCAACGTGCTCATCTCATAAGCACTCTGATAGGGCCTCCTCCTCATGACCTCATCTAAACCTCATCACTTACTTCCCAGGGGCCCCGATTCCCAATACCATTATATCGGAGGTTACATTTCAACCTACCTATTTTTGGAGGACACAAATACTTAGTCTAAATCAGGGGGTGGGGAGTTACTTTTAAAATTTATTATTTTTATGTTTCAATTATAGTTTACATTCAATATTAATCTGTTTTAGTTTCAGCAGTGTGTTAGGGCATCATGTACTTTATTTATTTATTTATTTTTAAATATATTATTTTATATATGTTATCTTCTACAGAGAGGAAGGGAGAAGGATAGAGAGCTAGAAACACCGATGAGAGAGAAACATCAATCAGCTGCCTCCTGTACACCCCCCACTGGGAATATGCCTATAACCAAGGCACATGCCCTTGACCAAAATTGAACCTGGGACCCCTCAGTCCGCAGGCCGATGCTCTATCCACTGAGCCAAACCGGTTTTGGCGACATCATGGACTTTACAGAGTGATCTTTCTGCTGCTTCCAGTACCCTCCTGGCCCCAGACACAGTTATCACAATCTTATTGATTATAATCTTTGTGCTGTAATCCACATCTCTGTGATTGTTCTGTAACTACCAATTTGTACTTCTCAATCCCTTCACTTTTTTCACTCAGCCCTCTATCTCCCTCTCCTCTGACAATATTTTTTCTTTATATGCTGACCCTGTGTCTTCCTGGATCATTTTTCAATGCATTTTCTTAGCTGAGGTCTGGCAAAAGATACTAGATAATCCCACCATTGCCTTCTTCTCTTTTCATTTTAATTTAGACTTTCTCATCTTATTTCAGAACAAGATTGTATCAGACGAGATAATTATTTGGGACAAGTTATTTGCCCAGAAACTTGCAAAAGTAAAGCTGGATCAAAATTTACAATGTTGAAAGGTCACTGTTGGTATACTTGAGAGCTCTAATGTACTTTCTAGGAAATATAGAGACTTTTGGGAAGCATGTATGAATGAAAAGGAACACATATTCATTTCTAGATAAAACTATTGTCATGTAGTGAGGCCATAGAGACAAGTTTACACTCATTCTTATCAATTAATTTTATTTCTGAAGTTAAATATAAATTGGTTTTTTGATTTTCCTCCAAGATTAGCTTAAGTTTTACTAGTAAATATTCTGTTTTTCTAAATTATAGAGGATTAAATTGATTACTTTGCAATTGACTATGTAATCTTTTTCAAATATGTTATTTTGAGCACTTATGGCTCACAAATTCTGCTAACATATTTATTGACTTCATCACAAGTTTTGCAATGCTTTTATTATTTTAAGAATATATTCTGACTAGAGGCCTAATGCACAAATTCATGCAGGAGTATAGGCCTTCCTTCCCCTGGCTATCGGCACCAGCTTCCCTCTGGCACCTGGGTCCTGGGATTCCCTCTGACCTCAGTTTTGTCCAGAAGAACCTCTGGAATGATGTCCAGTCTAATTAGCATATTGCACTTTCCTTATTATAGATGCTCCGATATTAGTTTGGATATGGAGTTGGGCAAAAGATACATATTACTAAATCACTCATATTCTTACCATTATCTCTTATTACTAAATTTTAAAACATTTTACTAGCAAGAGGGAACTGATGAAATAGTTAATATTATAAACATACCTCAGCACAAACACTTACCATTCATCACATTCTTCAAAAAAATTTCAAAATTGTAAATAATACTTTGGTACTGACAATGGATCACCTGGAATCACCTACTCATTCCAGTCCTTTCTAGCAACTGCAGTATTCATATGAATACTTTTATTAAAATGAATCTTTTATTTCTTATTCCTCCTCCTGAATCTGATTTAAAAAGGAAAAATGGACCCTGAGAGGATAGTTATCCATTAGAGTAGGATCAGAGCCAGTGAAGGGAATAGAGTGAAGTGGCTAGGAGTTTAGATGCTGGATTGAGGTGTTTATAGAGCAAAGTGATTAGTCCCAGATGGCAATGCAGGTAAACAGCGCTACCAAGGTTGATTAGGCATCAAACCACAATTTAGTGATATGATAAAGGGATGAATATGGAAAGAGAAAGTCTAGGGCAGCGGTTCTCAACCTGTGGGTTGCGACCCCTTTGGGGGTCGAATGACCCTTTCACCGGGGTCGCCTAAGACTATTGGAAAACACCTATTTCCCATGGTCTTAGGAACCAACACACAGCTCCGTGGTGTAGCAAAATGTAGCAATGTAGTTTACTGTTGTTATTATAGACTGTTACCCGTGCTACACCATGATTCAAGACAAAATTTCATTTATTTGTAGTTAGAAATAAATATTTCACAATATATAATTACATATTGTTTTTTGTTATTAATCACTATGTTTTAATTATGTTCAATTTGTAACAATAAAAATACATTCTGCATATCAGATATTTACATTACAGTTCATAACAGTAGCAAAATTACAGTTATGAAGTAGCAATGGAAATAATTTTATGGTTGGGGGTCACCACCACATGAGGAGCTGTCTTAAAGGGTCGTGGCACTAGGAAGGTTGAGAACCACTGGTCTACGGAGAAAAAACGACACAATAGGTGCATCCAGAAAGACTCCAATTGTCCTTAGTAACAGAAAGTTTCTGTTAATTGTATAACAGAGTTACGCAGTCCATTTTGTGAGACGAGCATTAAAGAATGTCATGAGAGCAACAATATCAGAAGGAATACAGACTTTCGGTAGCATTCCATGCAGGAACTCAGGTTAGAGCATGAGTTGGAATCCATGTGACCCAAAAAAGCACTACCTGACTTGCTGAGACAATCAAAAAGAATTAGACTCATTGCCACTGGATCATTTAAACACACCTAGCTCCCAATTACAGTACACCCATCAACCCTCTCATTTTATGTTTGGAGCTATTTATGAACAAGGTTCATCAATTATAGTAGTCCAGATGCTTCCCACTCATGCATATCTCTGGCAATAATGGTATTTAAAAATCACTCTGCATTCGGGTTGGTTCTTCTAAATATATCATGTCCTGAAAAGCCAAAGTTATCAAAGCACAGGTTTCATTTAATCATTCATTGTAAAAAATACAGTCATTGTACAGTATATATACTTTCCCCCAAATTTCTGGCCACAGAAATAAGCTCCTGATATCGGCATTACAGAATAATAGACTGAGTTGTACATGCCAACATTTGCTACTGTGATCTGTTTACACTTACAATGTTTATTGAGCACATTAATTGTATTCCATTGCTTTCCATTAGAGAATGGTCCCACAATTTAAGATGGATTAAAAAAAGATTAAACCCAGGACACAATAAAACTTGAACACTGAAAGTATATATAGTCATGGGGGTGCACAACCTGTGCATAACACCCACACTCTGAGGGATGACTCTCCCAAAAACCAAATAAAAATGAGAGCAGTAGTTTTCTGCCTTCTTCATAATGTGCTTAGGCGAGAACACTCAGGAGAGTGTGAATATGTATGTGCTGTGGATGGTAGATAAGTATATGCTTATTAAATAAACCAACTGTGCATTCCACAAACTTCTTTATGATGAAAAATACATTTGAGGGATCCATGCTATGATGAGTAGTTATTATATGATATTGTTTTCTCTTGATCACACAAAATTAATACTTTACATTCAGTCACTTTTCAGTGCATGGGACCCAGGATTTTTAATGAATTGGGATGGAGAGTAATTCCCAGTAGCTTTATAGATAAGTAAAACATTATTCCTTTTTTTTTTTGTAAAGGAAAAAAAAAGGTTGTTTTGTTATTGTATTTGCAAATATGTAAGTTTTCAAAATCCAATATTTTCTTCAAAGAAACTCTCCTAGTCTTCATGTCTTCTGGAATTATTTTCACTAGCATAGCATTTTGATCCTCAAACAAGTTAGTAAAGAACTGGGTAGACATTAATATGTTAGAATAAAAAAGAGAACCAATTTTGAACAAAAAAAAGTGTTGGTATAATTTACTTATATAGCACCATAAAAATTGTCTCTGAAACTTATGGAACATAAATCAGGGGTTTGGAAAAATGAACTATGGGCTATGTTAATAAAGATATGGAATTTATCATTTTATGAAAGCAAATATAATAGTCGTGATGAATATACTTTCTTTCAATTAAAATACATACATCATACAAAAAACTTTTTTTGTTAAATGCAACCTTTGTTGTTTTAATAAATTTAATTTATTAAATTTATTAATTTATTAATACATTTTAGCCTCATAAATTAGGGTTCAGCTTAGGAAATACAGGGATATTCTACAAAGATGGGAAAGCATGAATTGCCACATTAAAAGTTTAATATAAAACCCATAATGAGATATAACCTTATACCTGTTGGAATGGCTGTCATAAAAAAGATATGAGAGTCCTAGCCCATTTGGCTAAGTGGATAGAGCGTTGGCCTCTGAATCAAAGGATCTGTCAAGGGCACATACCTCGGTTGCAAGCTCCTCCCTGGCCCTGGCCCTTGTCAGGGCTCATGCAGGAGATGTGATTCTTTCACATCGCTGTTTTTTTCCTGTCCTTCTCTCTCTTCCACTCTCTCTAAAAATCAATGGAAAAATATCCTCAGGTGAGGATTTAAAATAAAATGTAGAAAAAATGACTTTATCCAAAATATATATCATCAGACTTTTAGGATTTTTTAAAAATTTCAATTTGTAGATTTTCCTACTCTTAGAAGAAGTATTTTTATAATATAAAAGCCAAAAATATTCACTATGGGGTCAACTAATATTGTTAGTTTTATGCCCATGATGGCCTTCATTGTTAATATGTCTCTTGAATATTTATTAATATCAGAAATATATGAAAACAGTATTTTAAATTGAACAAGCATTTGAGCATTTTTAAATGTTTCTAGCTTATTTTTATTGTAAAAACAATATAAAACAGAAAAATAAATTTAAATAATAAAAGCACATAACATTTTAATACTAAGGAATGCCCCTAAAAAGATTAGGAGAAGTAAGTATGACATTAGTATGTGTAGATGTACAGCCTTTTGAGTGTAAGCACACCAATGCATGTCAGTGAGAGAAGTGCATAAATTCCTTTAAAGCACTACAGAATGAATTATTTATTCTATACTGCTCTGCATTTATTGGACTGTATTGGATATCCTGTATTTAGTTCAGGACATGACACTTTATAAAGGCCTTCAATCATTAGTGTGTTTTCAATAGAGAACAAAAATGCTGAAGAGACTCATTGTGGCACTAAGGAACATTTTGTAGAACTGAGAATATAAACTTAGACAGTGAAGACTCAGAGGCCTTGAGAGTTGACTGTCAATATTTGAAAAGCTGCCACTGAGGGAGATGAAGTGAAAAGTAGACTTGTTTTGTATTATCCTAGAGGGCAGAAGTAAATACTAGAAGAAACTATGGGCAGACAGTGGTGAAATAGGAATGATGAGGCACTTCCTATGGATTAGAGAAAGCCACTAAAAAAGATGCTCCTCATAAGAATTTTTTTTGTCCTTGAAGACTCTCAATCATTCCTTCCTTTTTTCAGCCAGTAAATAGTTAACACATTGTCCATTTTATAGGAATAATAACTGTTAGATGGTTGACTAGACAGTGTGACATTTACAATTTCTATAAGGCCCCACAATTTGTGATGTCAAAGATATCCTATCTAATAAAAGACTAATATGCAAATTGACTGTCACTCCAACACATAAGATGGCTGCCCGCATGTGGTCAAAGATGACTGCCCCCATTTGGACACAAGATGGCTGCCACAAGATAGATGGCCAGCAGGAAAGGTCAGTTGAGAGGAACCAGGCTTGAAGGGGAGGGCAGTTAGGGGTGACCAGGCTGGCAGAGAAGGGAAGTTGTGGAGGACCAGTCCTTCAGGAGAGTGCAGTTTGGGAGGACCAGTCCTTCAGGAGAGTGCAGTTTGGGAGGACCAGGCCTGCAGGAGAGGGCAGTTAGGGATGAATGGGTTGATGGGGAGGGCAGTTGGGGGTGACCAGGCCAGTAGGGTAGGGCACTTAGTAAAATCATCAAACATTTTGCATGTAGGACTTTACCTGGTGCCATAGAATAAAAGCTTAACAAACTTTTAATTTTTCTGCAAAAATTTCAGATACCACATGAGAGTCAATGTCATTTGAAGTATGGCTGATGATCTTCTTATCTCAACAAGAGCCCTAGATCCAGCCAGAGGATGTGACAGATCAGTAGTTAGCAAATGTTCTTCCAGCCAGGATATTTTAGCACATAACAGTGCATTGTCTGACAGATTATGGGATAGCTCAAAGTAGAGGTTTGTGCTGCTAATCAGGAACAAAAGTCAGTGGAAAGCTAATTGTAGGGTCAGAATTGAACATTTGGAAGTGGTAGCTGCCTTCTGATTTATTAAGTCAGACAAGTCCACAGTAAGAAAGGATCAATCATGTTGTTTAGCACATAAATTACATCCTTGATTTTTCAGAGAGAAGAAAGAACAGAGTCTTTGGGTATGTTATAAACAATTTTTTTTTATTCATTCTGTTGAATCACAAATGGGACAATTACTTCAATTCTGTATTTTTTCCTTTATTGTTTAAGTATTATATATGTGTCCTTATACCCCCAGTGACCCCCCCCCCC
>PVJN01038524.1:0-20263 GCA_004026805.1 Lasiurus borealis
TCGCCTCCAACTGCCCCCCCTCCCACCACCAGCCTGATTACCCACAACTGCTGTCCCATCTTGGCCTAATCACCCACAACTGCCCTCCCCTCTTGACCTCTAACCGCCTCTACCTTGGCCCTGCCACCATGGCTTTGTCCAGAAGAATGTCTGAAAAGTCTCCCAGTCTAATTAGCATATTATCCTTTTATTAATATAGATAGAGGCCTGATGCATGGTTAGCTGGTTTGCCCTGAAGAGTGTTTTGAATCAGGGTAGGGGTTTCCTTGGGGCAAGGGGTGGCCTGAGCGAGGGGCCTGTGGTGGTTTGCAGGCTGGCCACACCTCCATGAGGTGAGGATCCTTGCTGGGGGTGTGTGGCCAGCCTGGGTGAGGAGTTGAGGGCTCTTTTCAAGCTGGTCACACCCCCTTCAGAGTGGGGGTTCCAGTTGGGGTGCCTGGCCAACCTGGGTGAGGGGCTGATGGCTGTTTGCAGGCTGGCCATGCCCCCCATTGGGGACTCTTACTTCATGAGGGCAACCCAAGCCTCCTACTTGCTCCAGCTCCATGGCTGTCACTATCTTTGTTGGGTTAATTTGCATACTCGCTCCTGATTGGCTGGTGGGTATAGTGGAGGGATGGTCAAATTGCATGTTTCTCTTTTATTAGTCTAGATAACCTCTTATGTGTAAGACTAATGTGAAAAAGTATCAGTGAGAATCTAACGTGGTCTCCTAAACCAGGTGTGTGGTCAGGACAGAGATGATGGTACACACACTTTATTTTCCTCTTACACTTTTGGCTTTCCTGGGGAGGCACAGGATGTTGATATGCCTGGATATGTATAAGAACAGGTTCTGGTTATCTCATCAGAATGAGGGAAGATCTCCTACCATATTGGGCCTCATTGTTACTGTGACCACTTTACTAAGGCATAGATGGTAAGTCTTCACTGCCAGTGCAGCTCACCTGCAGGCAGGCGTCTTCATGTGGTGGTGGGCTTCACAGCAGCTAGTGATGCTGATGGCTGATTGACAGTGTGTACAGGCATCATCTGAGCCACTCCTTGAGAACTGCCCAGTGCTTGAGTCAGGCTCATTCAGATGTTCCCTGAACATTGATGCAAGTCTGTCCACCATAGCAAGAATTCTTCCCTGATGTATTCACAAGGGTGTCACATCTTGTGGAACTAGCAATGGGAACAAATCCACAGTAATTGAAGAGTGTGATTGTGTGTGTGTGTGTGTGTGTGTGTGTGTGTGTTTACACTGTGAAAAACATACTATGGACGTATGGTAACTTAAGTGTGACAGATATCCACCCTGACCCCTCTCTAGGCCTTCACCACCCCATTGTCTGTGTCCATGATTTTGCATATAAGTTCTTTGGTTAATCTCTTCCTTCTCCCCATTCTCTCTGAAATATGTCAGTCTGTTGCATGCTTTAGTATCTATGGTTCTTTTTCTTTTCTTAATGACCTTCTGGTTCAGAGTTCAACACTCAACCACTGAGCACACTGGCCAGGCTCTGGTTCTATTTTATCTATCAGTTTATTTTGTTCACTAGAATCTTTTTTCTTTAAGGATATTTTCACTGTCTACAATGTACTGGGTTTATTGTTTTTGTTTTAATCTTTTCAGCATCTTAACACGCCTTTCCACTATCTTTCGCCTCCATTAATTCTGATGAGAAGTCCGCTGTATGTAGATAAGATCGCTTCTGTTTGGCTGCTTTCAGACTTTGTCTTTGAGTTCGGTTTTCAGCAATGGGAGTATGATGTGTATAGTATTTAAAATAATTCTTTTATACTACCTAGAGTTTCATTAAATCTCAGAAAATTTCAGGCATAATTTCTTCAAATATTTTTTTCTGGTCCATTATTTCTTCTGTGATTCTAGTTATATGTTAGTCTTTTTGGTATTGTCCAATAGGACACTGAGGCTCTATTTAATTTTTTAGAATATTTTATTTCTGTTCTTAGGATAATTTGTATTAATCTGTTGTCAGGGTTACTAACTCCTCTGTCATCGCTAATATGAGTAAGCCCCAACTCCATCCAGTGATTGTTAAATTTTAATATATTTTCGGTCCAGAATTTTTTTTGTATCCTCTGCATTCTGTATTATGGGAACTTGATGAGCAATTGTAATCAGTTGTGAGAAGCCTGATTACCAGCTGCCAGTGAGACAAAGAGTGAACTGACGATTTCCATGGCTGAATTATTTTAGCTAAATGACTAAGGAATAAAACTTAGCAGAATGTGTTTATTGTCAGTGACCTGGTTCTTCCCAAAATGTCCAGTAAGCAGCAAGCCACTTCCTCTTCTTAATCATTGGTCCTGCTTTTGCAAAGAGAAAGGAGTGCAGATCCTGCAGTGGCATTTTTCTGCATTTCCTGCCAATACAAGGTGTGATTACAGGAAAATGCTTTTCCTTCTGACACACACTCTTCAATTGTGATCATGTTATACAGGACTGGACAGAAATTAAAAAAATAAAAATGTTGTATATTTCTCTAAAACCTGTGCTTAGTATTGTTTTACATTATCTTTATGTTAAAACACCTGTCTTCTAGCAGAATTCACGTTTCTAAACTCAATCTTGCTAATTATGTGGGCCTGAAAAATGGCCTCCAGGAGGAGCATTGAGGGCTTGGGTCCGCAGTCAGGACAAGTTTAATGGAGGAGTTACTGAAAGATGTACCGGATAACATGCCCTCAAGTCCCTGCCACATGGCATGATGCTCAGGGATAGGGGCTCCAGGGGTGATGCTCAGGGAGTGCTGACAGACAGTGGTGCCTTTTACTTATCTGCACACCAGGGTAATAGAAAGCCTCTTCATGGAGTTGTGAGGATGTAAATAAGATCATGTGCAGTGCTTAGAAAAATTCATCTTCGTTTTTATTTATTTATTTTAAATATATTTTATTGATTTTTTACAGAGAGAAAGGGAGAGGGATAGAGAGTTAGAAACATCAATGAGAGAGAGAGACATCGATTAGCCACCTCCTGCACACCCCCTACTAGGGATGTGCCCGCAACCAGGATACATGCCCTTGACCGGAATCGAACCTGGGACCTTTCAGTCCACAGGCTGATGCTCTATCCACTGAGCCAAACCGGTTTTGGCTCATCTTCGTTTTACATTATCCTGTTCAGCTATACTTCAAAAACTTGGAGACAAGGAATAAGAAAAGGGCAGACAATTGTTATTAATACAACTGTTATTTTCTGTATATTCTTACAGTCTTTATATGTGTTTTTTATAGACCTTGTATTTAGAGCAATTTTAGGTTCACAGTGGTGTGTTCATACAGAATCTTCAAAATTGTAATTAAAAAATAAAATAGGCCTGGCTCTAGCCAGTTTAGCTCAGTGGATAGAGCATTGGCCTGAGGACCAGTGAGTCCCGGGCTTGATTCCAGTCAAGAGCATGTTCCTTGGTTGCAGGTTCCTCCCCTGTCAGGGCTCATGCAAGAGGCAACCAATCAATGTGTTTCTGTCACATTAGTGTTTCTCTGTCTTTCCCTCTCTTCCACTATCTCTAAAAAAACAGATCAATAGGAAAATGTCCTCAGGTGGAGAGTAACAACAATAACCACAACAACAAAAAATAAGCCAAGCAGCTACAGGGTTTTTATTGCTGAGATCAAGACCTGCTGGAGAGAAGTGCCTTCACCAGGGTCAGCTGGGCTTGGATGGTCAGTCAGTTCTCTCCTGACTTGTGGCTTCTCTCTACCACCACTTTCTCATCTCCAAGGTGAGGACAATTAAGGACTCACATCTGTCCTTAGAACTATTTGTAGACTTGAAAGTGCACAGAACTGTAGGCTGTTGCTTCCACGGTGGAGAGAGCATGATGTTGGTCCTGCACCTTGGCCTCTTGCATCTGCAGGCTCTAGGTGAGTTCCTTCACATGTTTCACAGGAATAGGCTTCACTGACAGGGAGCAGGGGGACTTCTATTCAGGAAAAACCATCCTGAGACCTGGCTCACTTGTGAGAGTCCAGTCTAGGAATTTAAATAGACTATTTAGAATTCCCCTAAAGGAAATTGCAGAACAAATTGTGTTTTATTGCGGAGCAATTTTTATTAAAACACAAAAGCTTGAGTAATGGAGCATTGATAAACTTACTTTAGTGTCCCTAATGAGACTCTAGCAAGAGTCACAAGGAGAACAAAGCACAGGCTGCCTGGGATTCTGTTACTCCAGGCCTGGCTGCTGACATGCCTGGGTTCTGACATCAGTGTGGCTCTGTGGGACCAGTTAGGTTTTCCCATCTGGAGCAGCGCTCCAATTCCACAGCCAGTTATGTTTCCACTTCATAAATGAGACTGTTAACAGTTTGCCCTTCAAAAAGAATCCCTTCTGTGGCTCTCCTTTCATGTGTCTTCTTTCCCTCCCTCCTACTGCCCCTTTCCACAGAACAGCCTCTGTTGTCTTCTGTAGACCACAGTCAACTCTTAAAAGGGCATCTGAAGCTTTACTGGCCTTTATCTCTAAATAATGACTCTACAGAATAACCAAGCAGGGGTTGTTTTGTCTAGACTGTATTATCATGTTTGTTGACTAGACAAGCGTGTTTATCAGTCGCTAATCTGGTAATGTCTTATTATTTCAAATTTTATCTTAAAGTAACTTCTCATAATGCCTTGCTTAAATTAACCCTGGATACATTGTAGGTGGTGGGTAAATATTTACTAATTAAAAGAAATTGGAAATTAATGACATTGTATTTTGGGTCTTCTCTTTGCTTTGCCAATGGATTTTACAGAGGTGGACATGTATAGCTGTTTTTATTAAGAAAATAGTACACACGTTTTCCAGATTTACTAAGGAGGAGTAGCCCGATCTACAAATGATCCGTTTTCTTGTTTCCAGATTTCTTTTTAATGTAGAGCATGAGCTATAGTATTGTGAATAAATCAATCAATGAAGTATTTACAGTCAATATAATTCAATAAATTCTTAAGGTTACCTTCATATTCTATTACATTCTGTTGTAATCTGACAGGGGTTATCTCAAATACATACACATCTGCATCGGTCAGCATTCTTAGAGATGGAAGGTCAGGGCGGCTGGCTCTGGGATTCTTGCAGTGCCTCATGCACAGCTGGCCCTCAGGGACTGTCCAATAATGAGTGCAGATGCGCGAAATTGTAGCACCCTCTTCTAGAACTGTAGGACTTGACGCTCCCTGACTCTCCACGTGGAAGCCCCTCCCTTCTCTCCTGAAGAATCCTCATTAGTCCCCATCATGCCGTGCTCCCAGGATCACTAAGGAGTCTGCCCACCTACCCCTGTCTTTCCCACATTGAGTCGTTGTCTTCCATGATTGTGTCTGTCCCCAAACTGTTTATGCTGGATTACTTGTTGGATTCTTGTAATTTAATGTTATATTAACTGATGAAATCTGAGAATAAAATAGTTGTTTTTATGAGAACTAGTTTTATAAGTATGAGTTTCTTAAAAAACTATTGAATCAGGTGTAAGTGAGGATCTGAGAAAGCTGAGAGGCAGTATTCAAAACCCAGGAGGGCTCTGGACTCGGGTTCCTTGGCAGAATTCTTCTCTTATTCTTTTGGAGAAATGGAATTGGAATATTTCAGTTTCCACTTAGATGGTGCAGCAGGGAGTAAGTCCAGACAGCAGATCCTATCCAGAAAAAGGCCTCTTTAATACAGAGTGTTAAAACACACTGTATTAAAACAGAAGGTCAGCTCTGGCTGGTTTGGCTCAGTGGATAGAGTGTTGGCCTGTGGACTGAAGGGTTTCCGGTTCGATTCTGGTCAAGGGCATGTACCTCAGTTGCAGGCTCCTCCCCAGCCCAGGCCCTGGTCAGGCAACCAAATGATATGTTTCTCTCACATTGATATTTCTGTCTTTCCCTCTCTCTTCTTTTCTCTCTAAAAATCAATGGAAAAGTATCAGGTGGGAATGAAAAAAACAAAAACAAAAATCTTTTTTTAAATTTAATAAATATTTATTGTTCAGATTATTACAATTGTTCCTCTTTTATTCCCCCATAGCTCCCCTCCACCTTCTGCCCTTACCTCCCCCCGACATTGTCCTCATCCATAGTGTATGATTTTTGTCCAGTCTCTTCCCGCACCCCCACATCCCTTTCCCCCGAGAATTGTCAGTCCACTCCCTTGCTATGCCCCTGATTCTATTATATTCACTAGTTTATTATGTTCATCAGATTTTTAATTCACTTGATTTTTAGATTCATTTATTGATAGATATGTATTTGTTTTGTTTTGTTTTGTGGGGGCTGCGTATATGGGGACGACCTGACAGAAGGCATGGTCCGTACAAAACTGGAAACAATACATACATATATATATTATATACAGAGTCGCAGTCCTGCAGAGGGCGGGATGGGGACACCTGCCAGAGAAACCGGAAGCACCTACAGCTCCATCTGCCTGGCTCTATCCCCTCCATTTGCGAGGGCATAGGTGAAGTGCATGGGACAGCTCTTTCAGGGGTAGGGAAATGTCTGGAGACAGAAATGGGAGAGGGAAGAAATACCGATGATGGCATGGTCTATTTATAGGGGATGAGGAGAAGCAAAAAACCCAAGCTGGGGCAGGGGCAGGAGCATGGGGGAGGGGCAAAATGAGAGATGGATTCTGAAAGGGGAGGGGGACCTACGGGGGTCCTCACCTCCCTTGGTCCAAGCTCCAATTTGGGGTTAAAGAGAGGAAATGAGTCGATTTCACTTAGAAAGCAGGCTGTCAGCAGGGCAACCCTGGTCTCCAAAAAGTTTAGTAAAATGTTGCTCTCCAGTCAAAACATTGGAAGGGTGTGGGTGTGGATGTGGGTGGGTGAGGCTGAATCTCTGGTGCTAATACAAGGCTTATGTGGCCCTGGGTAGGGCAGGGCCTGTCTCTCAGTAAGAAATGTTTCTCTTGCCTAAGACCAGGTCCCTGCAGCCAGCCTCCAACACTGATTCCCTCTCTTCCCTAGAATTCCCAGGGCTGGACAGGAAACAACCCCATAGTGGCCACAGAACAGTTCCAGGAAGAGGTTATGGCTATTTGGCACCAGGGAAGGGATTGTGGGAGGAACAAGGAGAAATTGAGGGCTTCTGCCCCCCCTTTCCCTACTCTTATTCCCCTTTTGCTGAAGGGCACATGAGAAATCAGTGCAGGGCCAGGCCCAGCCTCCAGGCTCTGGGTGGATTCAATCCTTCCTGGGAGGGGAAACAGGGATGAGAGAAGGTGTGGAGGCAACCCCTTCCAGTAGGAGGATCAGAATGAAACAGAGACAGCACAATGATAGGGGAGGGGAAGGGGCAAGAAGGTACAATCTCAAGTCAAGGAGCCATGTGGGCAGGGAGCAGCCTCCAGGTGGTGAAATGCTGGGAGAGCCCTCAGCCCCATTCCAGTCCAGAAACAAAGGCTGGAGGTTGTGAAGTCTGACATTTTGGTCTGCAGATTCTTGTGTCCATCCACCGCTCAGGCTGGCCCTCAGCATCCCTCAGCTTCTGTCTCAGCCCCATGAAGTAAGGAGGCCATGCTTCCAGCCACCTGTCTGCCCGAGCCACCATAATGGGGCCTGTGATATGGGCCCTCTGGTCCCCGAAGCTGGGGGAGTCTGGGCACCTGTCCCCATGCTGTTAGGGGGTGGGGTGAAGTATTGAGGACAGGAGGGAGGACAGTGGGAGGGGTTAATTATTGTCTGGTCAAGGAAAGATTCCTGCTAAGTAGATTGGAATTCCTCAGTGTTTGCAGGTTTCCTTCCAGTTCTGAGATCTTGTCCAGGAGCTTGTCCATCTCCTCCTTCCTAGCCAGCTCCAACTCCTCCAGAACCCGACCTTGTGCAGTCTCCTTTTTCAAGAATTCTACCTCCTTCTGCTGGTAGTCCTTGATGAGGTTCTTGGCCTTGGTGTACTTGCACTCCAGGGCCTGGTACTGGGTCTGGGTCTCCCACAGGTGCTCATCCACAGCTTGGCACAGACTCTGGGCCTCACCCCAGTAGCCCTCCAGCTTCTACTGCTCCAGGCTTTGCAGCTTTCTTTTCAGCTGCTGGATCTCTGCCTCAGTCACAGCATGCTTGATCTGGAGCTCCTTGAACTTGTGCAAGCAGCTCTGAGAGAAATCCGCCTTCGAGTTCCACCACTGCCAGACAATCCAGTTTCTCCCCAAATGAGTCTGGGTTCCCAGAAACTTGCCCAGAACTGGAGTTCAATGCAGTTGGGAGCTTCTGTCTCCCTCCCGCTTTAGAAAGCCAGCCACGTACTCAGCCTCCCGTGCACTTAGCAGTCAGTCCTCTCTGCGCGTACACGCCTCCGGACCTCTACCTTCTGCAGCTCCCCTGAGTCTCAGTGTGCTGTCTCTTTTCCTGACAGTCCAGGTTCCCCCCGAACGGGTCTGGGTTCCCAGAGTGGACCCCAGAACTGGAGTTCAATGCAGTTGGGAGCTTCCATCTCCCTCCTGCTTGAGGAAGCCAGCTGTGCACTACTCAGCCACAAAGTGAACAGGAGACTTGGGTTTCCCCGACAATGGAGAAAGCCAAGCTTCCTGCACACTCTGGCGGTCCCAGGTCTCCGCTGAAGGCTACAAAGTTTCAATTATAGAAGATAAATAAATCCCAACACAAATGATTGCAGCCACAGAACAAGCAGGAGACTTGGGTTTCCCTAGTGATAGAGGAAGCCAAATTCCTGGCCTGTCTTGGCCTCTGCTGAAGGCTACAAAGTTTCAATCGTAAATAAATCCCAGATACCAGGGCCTCTGCTTGGGTCACCGGGCATAGGGGCGGGTGGGAAGGTGGGAGAGGGGCTATGGCCAGCCTTCAGATCACCACAGGTGCCTCGCCCAAGCTGCCTCATGCCCCAAAGGAACTCCCACCCTGATCCAGGACACCTTTCAGGGCAAATCAACTGCCCCCCCCCCCCCATGCACCAGGCCTCTATCATATCTAATAAAAGAGTAATATGCAAATTGACCATCACTCCAACACACAAGATGACTGCCCCCATGTGGACACAAGATGGCCAGCAGGGGAGGGCAGTTGGGGGGGGGGGACTCAGGCCTGCAGGGGAGAGCAGTTGTGGGGTGACCAGGCCTGCTTGGCAGGGCAGTTAGGGGTGACCGGCCTACAGGGGAGGGCAGTTAAGGGGCAATAAGGTGTCTGGGGAGCAATTAGGTATCAATCAGGCTGGTTGGGGAGTGGTTAGGGTGTGATCAGACTGGCAGGCAGAAGCAGGTAGGGGCAATCAATCAGGAAGGCAGGTGAGCAGTTGGGAGCCAGCAGTTCTGGATTGTGAGAGCAAGGTCTGAAAGCACATCCTTCCTACCAGGATCGGGCTAAACAGGCCGTCAGACATCCCTCGAGGGGTCCCAGATTGGAGAGGGTGCAGGCTGGGCTGAGGGGCACACCATTTTGTGCACAAATTTTGTAAACCGGGCATCTATTTAAAAAAATAAAACAGAAGATCACCTCTTTTTGTGATTCTGAACTTCACAAAGCTTCAGCTTCTTTGGTTAGTAGGCTGAAGTCCTTCCAGGCGAGAGGCTTTGTGATCCCCATTGTGTTGCAGGTTTCACAACAACACAGAGCAGCCATCTGTTGGTGGTCATAAGGGCACTCTCAGCTGGGGCATCTCTTCCTATGAGGTCTATGGAAGGCACTTGTGTAGCTCATATTAAAACCTGCTTTCATTCCTTTTTCCTCAGAATATCCAGAAGATTCTCGGCCTTGCCCCTTCTCGAGCTGCCACCAAGCAGGCAGGCGGGTTTCTTGGCCCTCCACCTCCTTCTGGGAAGTTCTCCTGAAATCAAGAAGAATCTGTAATTCCTGCCACTTTTTAAGGTCTTCAAATTAGAGGAGCAACTATTTTGTAGCAAGAGCCACTGGCAGCCTTGGCACTCGGGCCACTTTCTCGCTTTGTTTCTAGACTTTGTGGATGTGATAGAATGCGAATGGCACACAGTGAACCAGACGGCAGCGTGTCCACTAGATAAGTGGAGGGGCGTCTGTGATGAGAAAGTGTCTTCTTGTTTTGTTTACACGAACATTTCCGAGGGACCGACACGAGAGGGCTGTGTGCCGAGGAAGCCGCTGTACAAGCCTTTAGCAGTCAGAAAGGAAAGTCTAGTTTCCCAGTAGTTAGTTATGACTCTTAATCGTGTGGGTTTTTAAGAAAATCTCTGACCTGTGATCAATAAAGAGGCCAAAATTTTCGCTGTCTCACCTACAAGGGAGTTATGTCTCGTTTCGCCACGTGTCTAGGTACCTGTCCCGGTGATGTGGACGTGAAGGTAAGCACTGCCAGTGGGGCTAACGCGCAGTGTTCGTGGCTCTGGCTCGTATATGTTTGCCCATTTGCTCCACACAGTTGCCCCTTCATAGGAAACAGAAAGCCTGAGGGGGAGGGAAGCAGGGAGTACAGAGTAGCTCTGCGGCACCCCAGTGGTGCCCCACCCACACAGTCTGCTGGGCTCCCATGAAGAGGTGCTGGCAGGACTGTCACACAGAAATAAAGCTACCTCGTTGAGGCAGGGTCCACACGGGAAGCAGTAAGGCCTACAGCAGCCTCCCAGTCAGTTTTCTTAATTACTTGCCCTAAAAAAATGCGAAGAGGAGTCATTTGACCGATACCCAAGCAAACCATCACTGAGTTATTGGCGCTATGCCCAGCCTGAGACGCCCATTCTCTTGACCAATATTTGGCTGCTCAGCCTGTGTAAAGATAGCACGTCCCCTTCCAGTTAAAAAATAAAGCCCTATCCATCCCTACAGTAGCTCCCAGGTGCACTCATACTATGCAGGAGTAGCGGAGGTCTACCCAGTGTGGGAAGGCTGAGTCCTCACCAGGCAGCACCCAGAGCAAAGGCAACTGAAAGGTGGAAAGCACATGTGAATGCTCAGTTCTGACCAACCAACCAGGTGTGGCTTGTCATCTTCAGCAGGTCACACACTTAAAGTGGCACCCAGGACCTCCTTGCCCCAAATCAAACTTGTACATAGTAGGACTTTGTACAGAACACTTTCATGTATTTCACTACTGTCCTCAACACAAGTACAAGTACCAAATACTTTCTCCTTTTTTGGATTAAGTCTTTTGTTTTCATTTATTGTTTTCTTTGAGTTTTAAGCTTTTAGAATGGAGAAATATCACAAAAGTTTTTAAAATTGAAATATAAAGAACACCCAGATACCCACTATTCAACTTTAATTATTAACTCACTAGAGGCCTGGTGCTCAAAATTTGTGCACTCAGCGGTGTCTCAGCTTGGACTGTGTGCACTCGCAGTCTAGGAGCCCTCAGGGGATGTCCGACTGGTGGCTTAGGCCCACTCCTCATGGGCCTAAGCCGTCAGTCAGTCATCCTTAGCACTGCTGTGGAGGTGGGAGACTCTCTACTGTCAATGCACTCGCCAGCCGTGACCTTAGCTTCTGGTTGAGCAGCACTTCAACCCACTGAATTTTCCTGTGGCTGCTCAGATTGTCCCTTTTCCAGCCATGAGAAGCTCTGTAGTGGCTCCCACTTGAGAAGACCCTCACTGTCACTGGTGGATCTTTGCTGAGTGGCATGCGACACCCAAGCCATCCTGCCTGCCCAAAGGCAGCACTTTCTCCATGAGGTCTGCGGCTCAGCACCAAGAGAAGCTCACGGAGCCAGATGCCAGGTGTCCAGGCCTCTGGACCAAGGTAACATGTTTCATCAAGATAAGCTGCATCACACATTAATACTGAGGCTCTACTCCCCCATTAAATTCAGGGCTGCTGAATTTTTACTTAATTTGTTTGATCTGTACCTCTTGTCTGATGCTAAGAATTCTAGTTTTCAGTCCCAGGAATGATAGAATTAGAATATTACATAATTACTTATTAGCATAATTCCAGTTGTCCACTTCATAGTCTCAGAGTATCAATCCCAACATCACTACCAATAGCTGGAACCCAGGACTGTGTGGTGGGAGGGTGTTCTCTCAGATCCTGCTTTGGTCAGTCCAATTGCTTCATTTTCAGTCACCAGATAGTTTCTTTTCTGAGTCAACGCCACCAAGTGGATAAATATATGTTTACACTCACTTGTGTGATTTTATTTTCAACCTTTAGAGCCTGCTCTTTTTCTTTAAATTATACAAATGACACAGACTGTTTTAAGGGGGTTCTAGGCTAGTCTACAAAGGTGTATTTAACCTACTCAAGAGTGAGCACTGAGCTGCCCATCATCACACTGCTTTCATGCATGGAACCCACTTATAAGCCCAAAATGTAGAAAGATGGGCAGGAACAGTTATGACTGGAAACTGTTAGGTTTTATCTTTTAAAATATATTTTTATTGATCTCAGAGAGAAAAAAAGAGAAATCAATGACGAAAGAGAATCATTGATCAGCTGCCCCTTGCATGCGCCACATGGGGGATCGAGCCCACAACCCTGAGCATGAGCCCTGACTGGGAATTGAACCGTGATGATTGAGCCACACAGACCGGACATTTTATTTTAAGCCGGTATTTGGGATGCAGGCCCTGCATGACATTGTCCCCCATTCTTCCCCACACACTGACGAAGGCAGGGCATCCTGTGGGGATAGGGTACAGCAGTGGACGTCACCAGTCACTCCCTTGGGTCCTCATCACTGTCCCCTGGCTTTCCTTGCAGTGGCTCTCTACAGGCCCTACACTCGGGTCCCTCCTTGCGCCTTCCTGGCGACAAGCTTTCTAAAAAAGAAGTCAAATCGCATTGCTCCTCCCATAAAAGTTGTCTAGTGGCTCCCGCAGCCATTAAGGAAATGTGAATGATTTAACAGGAAATCATTCCAGTTCTGCGCCCCCAATCCCTCAAGACACACACACACACACACACATCCCAGTGGAGACAGGCAGATTAGCTGTCAAATTCTGCATCCTTCACCTTCTTTTTGGACGTTACTGCCTTTGTTCTGTCTGCTTGGGATGGGCTTCCTCTTACTTGCCTGATTTTCTCCTATTACCTTCTCGACTCTGCCCAAGCATCAATCATGTCCCTCATAAATATTTTCTCTGGCCTTGACATGGCCTATATGACTCACTCATTAAAAATGGGCCAAAAAAAAAAAAAAGTCTAGTAGCTTTCTGAGTCTCATCTGGAAAATGTGGTCCATACTTGTCAGAGTCCTTTATCCACCCTCCACTTACTAAGTCTTCAGGTGGCCCTCTGTCCCCATCACCAAGTGCACTGCCAGCCCTGTCCTGAGCTCTCCGCCCAGCCTTGAACTGCAGCTTGTTAATTATATAGTATGTAACATGCATAATTAGTGGGCCGTGAATGCAGTGAATGGCTCCTGTGGAAACTAACTTGAATAACTTGATTAAAGCAACTTGCTAGCAGTAATTGCTTTGACATATATGGGTAAAGTAACAGAGGCTGCAAAAGTAAAACAGATTTAGGGAAATTCAGCTCTCTTAGTGTTTCAGTTCTTACTCCACATAAAAGAAACCAAAACTGGAAATCAGAGGTGATAGATTTTGCTTTTTAAAAATATATTTTGCCCTGACCAGTGTTCTCAGTGGACCTGAGGGTCTCGAATTTGAATCCTGGTCAGGCCACGTGCAAGAGGCAGCCAGTCGATGTGCCCTCTCACGTCAACGTTTTTCTCTCTACCTCTACCCACCTCCCTTCCGCTCTCTAAAAATCAACAGAAAAAAAAAAACCTCTGGTGAGAATTAATCACAAAAACAAAAAACCCACAAAATATTTTAGGAAAACATCTACCATGAAACATGGAGTTTTCATCATCACAAATTCTGTTTAAATTCTTCCAATTTTTGGAACCTTGATTTGAGCTGCAAATGTTTGATTTTATTGTACTAATGCTAAAATGTGCATAAAAAACAAAGATAAAGTTTCTTTGCAATAAATGAGCCAGAAATGATGAATAAAAAAAAGAAAAAAACCCACACCAAACAAAAAAGAGGATACATTTCGGGTTTGCTTTATGCAAAAAAAATAGCAACCAAAAAAAACAGAGAAAACAGCAAACAGTGAGGGACTCCAAAGGATGGACTCCTACTGGAGGGAAAGCCTGGGTCCTGCCCTGGCCATGGCTCAGGTGGTTGGAGTGTCATCCCTACACCAAAAGGTTGTGGATTCCACTCCCTGTCAAGGCCTGTGGGAGGCAATCAATCAATGTTTCTCTTTCTCCCTCTTCCTCTCTCCCTCTCTAAAATCAATAAAAACATATCCTTGGGTGAAGATTTAAAACAAAACAAAACAAAAAACAACCTTGGCCCTACATCCAAAGTGAATGGCTGCGTGTATGTTTTAAGTCTACTAAGACGGAGGCTAAACACATTTTTTAATCCATAAAATTATATTTGGATCATGAATGTAATCAAGGCCTACTTTTACACAATTGATTTTTAGTTTTATAATAGTTACCCTAACTATTTGATGTACAGAGTCAATTCGATCAAAACAGAGATCATACAAAACAACACGCAGAGATAATATCAAGAAGGCTGAACAGTCTGAAAGCTGCTGGGTCTGGGGACAGGCGAGCACAGGGCTCCCCCGGAGCAGGCTTTGAGACTTTGCTCAGCACAGCCATGGTACACATTTCCTTACCACAGCCCAGGTACAGCAGTTTCATGGGACAGTATTTGCATCCTATGTGCACTCTGATATTTTATTTCTTTTTCAAAAAGTAGCCGAGGGGGCCCTGAGGCAGCTTGCCCAGACCTGGAGGCTTCCTGTGGCTTTTGCTGCTCCTCCCACTCCTCCTCCCCTCCTGCACTTTCTGGTGAAACCTATTTTCCCTACTGGCAGGAAAAAGAAGGAAGGCTTTTGTTCCATTAGGCCTCTTTTGAGAAACCCATTTCTCAGAAGATCCTCAACGTCCTCAGTGCCATGGCTAGACCTGGCCACATGTCTGATCCCAACCCTAACAATGCTGTCCTCAGTGCCATGGCTAGACCTGGCCACATGTCTGACCTCAACCCTAACAATGCTGAGGGGAAGATGGCCGCCTTGGCAGGCTTGTCTCCTGGGTGGGCTTGTCTCCTCAAGATCTGTCCTTGTTACTGAAGGGGGTGGGACTTAGACAATTGGAGCAAAACCAGGGCTCCCCAGGGCTCCCCAGCCTGGAAAGGCTTTTGGGTAGAAGGTAACTATTATGGGTATCACAATGGTTTAGAGGCCATTCCAGGTGGAAATAAATGAGCCAGAAATTATGAATCAAATATATATATTTACACTCATTTGTGTGATTTTATTTTCAACTTTTAAAGCTGCTCTTTTTCTTTAAATTATACAAATGACACAGACTGTTTTAAGGGGATTCTAGGCTAGCATACAAATATATATTTAACCTACTCAGGCTGAGCACCGAGCTGCCCATTATCACACTGCGTTCATGCGTGGAACCCACTCATACCCCTAACTATTAGAGGTATGACAATGGTTTAGAGATGCCATTCCAGGTGGAAATAAATGAGCCAGGCTGGGGAGCCCTGAGGAACCCTGGTTTTGCTCCAAGTGTCTAGTCTCACCCTCCCCCTGCCTCCCTCAATAACAAGGACAGATTAATATAAGGTGCATGTCTGTCTTACTACTGGAGAGTCGGGATTTACAGGGAAAGCACAGGAAATGTGGGGGCACTCGGTGGCAGAGCCTCCAGGATCCTCTATGTCTTTGTAGTGCGTTTTGACCTCAGCTTAAGAGCTGGGTCAGTCAAAACCCCCAGAAAACCCAACCTGGGCAGTGTGCACTGCAGTGTTGCTTGGGGTTAGAAGGACGGCCAGGAGGGAGCCGTGGGTCGCAGTTATGTGCACACATGTGCTCTGGCGTTGCAGCCTGACTTGCAGCGCCACAAGCAGGCCCAGCAGGTCTTAAAGGCAGTACATTCTTTCTTGATTTTTTAAAATTTGATGTAAGAGTCTGAGACAGAGAAACATATAGGCTGCCTCATGCATGCCACCTGCTGGGGATGGAGCTTGGAAATGGGCATGTGCTCTGACCAGGAATAGAACCAGCAAACCGGCCAGGGCTGCCTGTCCTTTGCCGAGACTTTGCTGCCCCTGCCCCGCCCTGAGGACTGCGTTCTCAGGAGAGCGCAGGCACTCCACACCCTCCTGAGCAGAAGTTACAGTTCCCCACTTGGCTTTCCCATCTGAGGACCCAGAGGCAGGTCAGCGCCCCACCCTCTAGTTTTCAAAGAGCCTCTCTTCTTTTCAGACTTAGTCACCAGTTATAATATCCCCCTTCTTAAAAATAATTTTTTAAAAGAAAATAACATATACAAATACTTAGATATATAAAATTGCTAAAGTCAACACCTCTTCCCCAAGCTGTCCTGGCCCTTCCTTCACTGCCGGTCTCAAGCAGGCCCTTTAATGCTGGTTTGTTTTGTGGCAGCCTGGTTGCGGTCCGTGGTTCCCTCAAAAGCCCCGAATTGTCTAGGTGTGATGAACATTTACAATCAGCAGATTCTGGGAGACGCAGGCTACCTTCCTTAATGGGACTGGAAACTCTTCCAAGCAGCTGAGGCCTTAAAAGCAAAGACTGAGATTTCCCAAATAAGAAGGAATTTTCCTGAGTTCTGCAACATGGAGACATGGGCCAGATTTTCAGTGGGCTGCCCTGTGGAATCTGGCATCCAGACTGCAACAGCAGGTCTCACCTCAACCTCCACCCAGCCAGCCAGCCCGCCTGTCCACCTGCCCTGTGGACTCCAGGCTTGCCAGCCCCACAGTCCTGTGAACCCGTCTCTCTCTCTCTCTCTCTCTCTCTCTCTCTCTCTCTCTCTCTCTCTCTCTCTCTCTCTCTCTCCCCTGCTTCTCTGGAGAAACCTGACTCCCCAGATCTGTACTTTGCTCTCCCTGGTAAGTAACTGTGAGTTGGAGTTTGGTGTAGCTATGCATCAAGCTCTCCTCACTGGAACCAGACGAGAAGTGACAGAGCCATCTGCATGCCTGCCCCATCTCACATTCTTTCTCCCCCATCTCTGCCTTCTAGAGGTGGCTGCCCTCTAAGAGCCTGCTGCTCCTTTGGTCTTCCTGTTCCTGTGGTCCTCTTTGCCTCTGAATTTTCACCCTGAACTTGCAGAGCTGGCAGCACCACCCTTTATAGCTTCTCAGCTGCTTGGGGAATATTGCCAACCAGATCCTCTCACGAAGCATCAAGTCCTTCAAATCTTCCCCCCAGGGCCAGCTTTCTGAGTTTCAAAACTCCCAAAAAAGTGAATTTTGATGGCAGCCTTCATGAGGACAGCATCTGGACCTGCAGTGAGGGGAAACTTGCTTTGGGCCTGCACCTAGACTGCACCCCAGGTCCTCCCTCTAAGGCAGTGGTTCTCAACCTACAGTTCCTCATGTTGTGGTGACCCCTAACCATAAAATTATTTTCGTTGCTACTTCATAACTGTAATTTTGCTACTGTTAATGAATCGTAATGTAAATATCTGTGTTTTCCCATGGTCTTAGGCTCTACAGCAGTGTTTCTCAACCTGTGGGTTATGACCCACAGATTGAGAACTGCTACTCTAAGGGGTGAGGGGGGAGTGGGAATGTTGTCAACTTTCTGAGCTGGTTTCCTTATCTACACCAACGATGAGCAAACCAACCTTGCAGAATTATACTGAGCTATCTGGGCCGGTCTTCTTCTCTTTCCCAGGGTCACAGAAGGTATTAATGGAGAAAATAAGTGTGGGAGTGCTTCATACCCTGTAGAGCTCTGTCTACATGTTGGCTTTTGTTAGTAATATTTGAATAATCCTATCTAATAAAGAGGGAATATGCTAATCGACCATCATACCCTTGCAAAGATGGTGGCTCCCACAGCCAATAAGGAGGGAATATGCTAATTGACTGTCACATCCTCAAAAATGGTGGGGTCCACAAGCACAAGATGGTGGTGCCCAGTCCCCTGAGCATTGCTGGGGCAGCAGATGCATGGCACAGCCAGACTCACCCCCAGGTGGGTCCGACTACTCCATGCACCTGCCTCCGCAACCTCCAGTCTCTTCAGTCACCCAGCCACCCAGGGCCAGCTCGAGGTACAGGCAAATCTCCAATGGCTGCTGCCCAACCACCCAGGTGCAAGTCTCAGGTGGTGACTGCCCAGCTGCCCAGATATAGGCAAGCCTTGGATGGTGGCTGCCCAGTTGCCCAGGGCTTCCAGAGGCTCAGGTAACCAGGGCAGCCAAGGCTTGCACTGCGAGGAGTGGCGGCAGCAGAGGTGTGATGGGGCATCGCCTTTCCCTGATCACCAGTTCGCCTCCTGCTCCTGAGGGCTCCTGGACTGTGAGAGGGGGCAGGCTGGGCTGAGGGACCCCCCTCCAGTGCATGAATTTTCATGCACTGGGCCTCTACTGCTAATAATAAAAGCACACATAGTTAAGATGAACAGCTAGATATTTGGGAAGAGGTTTGTCATTGTATAAGCTATGAATTTCATCAAAAGACATCATGACCAGATTTTTAAACAAACTTCAGGAATCATGATTTGTCAAAAGGCCTTCGTTGGGGCAGAGATTTTAACAGGAATTGCACCTCAGGCCTGATTTGAGGTGTGTGGTCTGTATACACACACACAAACACACACACATATACACAATCACCCTTGTTCTGCCACCTGAGCTCTACAGTGCTAGTCCCAGCTTCTCATTGCTTCATTCCTTTTCCAATGGACACTGTCAGCAAAGCAGTGGCTGAGGTGGCCCTGGGTTCTGAGTTGAGGGCTGAATTTCCACGCCAAGGCCAAGACCCACAATCTCAGTGGCATTGAGCGAGGTCACAGAGTGGCACAGAGCACTGGAAAAGGGACTCGTGTAATTTCTTTTTACTCTAACCCTGCAAACCACCCTAATATTGTGCTGGTGGGACAGGACAGACCCTAGGAATGACTGAATTCCCTGGTGAAGAAAGAAATGTACAGCCGAGTGTCCATGTAGCCAGTTTCTGTTCGTGAACATGCCCTCGGACTCCGGCTCAGACTCCTGGAGTGCAGCAAGGCGCCAGGGGACCCCCTGGGTGTGAGCCATGCCTGCTGGGAGGGGCCTTTGCTCGGTGCATCCCAGGCACCCCGTGGCTTCTGTGTGCACGGTGCCATGGAACTTACAAAGCAGTTGCACACTATGGGTGTCCTTGACCATCCTGCCCTTGATCTGCACAATAATGAAGGCATGGAAGCTTAAGAGTGAAGTAACCCCCAAACTAATGTTCTTGGTACCTCAACCCTCAGCTTTCTTTGGAGGTAGGGTCAAGAGTGGGATCCCAGGGCAGTGACCTGCAATGAAGTAGCTGGAAACTCCTGTACTAGCAAGTACTGGTCTGGAAGAAAGAAGTGCACCCTCTGTTGAGAGGTAGGGAGGGAGAGAGAAAGGGAGAGGGAGAGGGAGAGGGAGAGAGAGAGAGAGGAATCCCTAGCTGGTTTTCTCAATGGATAGAGCTTCGGCCTGTGGATAGTCAAGGGCACATGCTCAGGTTGCGGGTTTGATCCCTAGTAGGGGCGTGCAGGAGGCAGCCAATTGGTGATTCTCTTTCATCATTGATGTTTCTATCTCCATCTCCCTTCCTCTCTGAAATCAATAAAGATATATATATATATATATATATATATATATATATATATATATATATATATATCTGGTCTGGAAGAAAGAAGTGCACCCTCTGTTGAGAGGTAGGGAGGGAGAGAGAAAGGGAGAGAGAGAGAGAGAGAGAGAGAGAGAGAGAGAGAGAGAGAGAGAGAGAAGGGCCCTAACTGGTTTGGCTTAGTGAATAGAGCATCAGCCTCAGCCAAGGGCACATACATTGGTTTCGGGCACATCCCCAGTAGGAGTGTTGTATTTTACCCCAAATCTCACAAAGGATGCCTCAAAAAGTTGAATTATGAAGTCATTTATTAAAGTCTGGCAGCTATGAGAGACAATATGCTCCAGATCTCACAGTCCCGAAAAGCTCGCCACATCTGGCTTATATTGGCAGAATATCACAAAGGTATCGATTATATCTTTGGGTTTGGAATGAGGAACCTGGTTTGCACAAAGCAGTTACAGAAGTGAAATTGAGAAAGTTAGTTATAAAGATTAAGTATAGTTTTGGGTCTATGGATCACTGAATCAACAGAAACACATTATCTGGAGCCACTGAGGCAATTTAGGTTAATTGAGCTGTCCTGGTTCTCAGGTACAGAAGAATGTGCTTGATAACCAGTAAGATTACTCAATGGGATATTCAAACCATCATCAATGGAGTATTCAATTTACTGGAATAGCATACATAAGTTCAGAAAATCAAAATAAAATTTTTCTATTGTTTTAGCAAGCAAATAAGTACAGAAG
>PVJN01038525.1:0-20314 GCA_004026805.1 Lasiurus borealis
GGGGGGGAGTTGGGGGTGATCAGGCCAGCGGGGGGTGGGGTGCAGGGAGGGAGGACCCAACAACTGAGCAGCAGGCTGCGTGGGGCAACCAGGCTGACAGGGAGGTTAGTGAGGGTGGGGAGGGGGGAGTGACCCAATGACTGAGCAGCGGGCTGCGTAGGGTGTCCAGGCCCACAGTGGGGGCATTTGAGGATAACCAGGCTGGTAAGGGGGACAGTCAGAGTAACCAGTCCACAGGGGAGAAATAAGGAGCATCCAATTCAGCAGGGGTGGGGGTGCAGTTGTGGGCAACCAGGCTGGCAAGGGTGTGAATTAGAGGCAACCCAACCAGCTGGCTCAGGCAATTGGGATTACCAGGCCCACATGGAGGCAGTGGATTTCAACCAGGCCAGCGCGGGAAACAGTGAGGGGTGAGAAGTTCTGCAGGGGTCAGTTAGGGTGACCAGATTGGTACTGGGGAGTCGGTTGGGGGTGACCAGGCCAGCAGTGTGGGCAATTGGGAGCTACCAGGCCCGCAGGGGGGGGGGGCAGTTTGCTGCAACCAGATCAGCACGTGGGGCAGTGGGGACAGTGAGGGGCGACCAAACACTTGAACAGCAGGCTGCATATGGCCACCAGGCCAGCAGTGGGATTAGTGAGGAGCGACCAAATGACTGAGCAGCAGGCTGTATGGGGTCAGCAGGCTGGCAGAGGGTTAGTGAGGTCGATCAAGGGACAGAGCCGCTGGCTCTGTGGTGTGAGCAGGCCACCAGGGCTTAGTGAGGAGCGACCACGTGACCTCACACTAGGCTGTGTAGAGCAACCAGGCCTGCAGTGGGAGCAGTCGGGGGTGACCAGGCTGGTAGGGTGGGGCACTGAGGGGTGATCAAATGACTGAGCAGCGGGCTGTGTAGGGTGACCAGGCCTGCAGTGGGGGGAGTGGGTGTGACCAGGCTGGGGGTGGGAGGGGTGCATAGTGAGTGGTGACCAGGCTCGCAGGCGGGCAGTTAGGGGTGTCCAGATCAGCAGGGGATGGCAGTTTGGGATGACCCTGCCTGCAGGTGGGAGCAGATTGGTAGAGTGGGAAAATTGGGGTTACCAGGTCCATGGCGGGGGGCCAGTTTGGGGCGACCAAACCAGCAGGGGGTTAGTGAGGGGTGATCAAACTACTGCACATCAGGCTGCATGATGCGACCAAGCCCTCAGTGGGGGCAGTTGGGGGCAACCAGGCCCATGGGGGGGGGCAGTAAGGAGTGACCAAATGACTGTGCAGCAGGCTGTGTGGGGCAACCAGGCCCACAGGGTGGCAGTTGTGGGTGACTAGACCAGCAGTGAAGGGCAAACAGGCTGGTGATGGAGGCAGTTGGGGGTGACCATATTAGCTGGGGGTACCCCAAGGGACATCTAGGCTGACGGGGGGCACTAATGGCCAACCTGGCCAGGGGGCAGTTTGGTGTGAGCAGGTCAGTGAAAGCGGGGGTCAGTTAGGGTTGATCAAGTAGGCTGGTAGGTGAGCAGTTAGGAGCCAGTGATCCCAGATTGTTAAAGGGATATCCTATTGCCGATTTAGGCCCCATCCATGGATGGGGCCTAAACCGGCAGTCAGACTTCCCCTGAGGGGTCCTGGATTGGAGAGGGTGCAGGCTGGGCTGAAGGCCACCCCCCCCCAACCCCGTGCATGAATTTCATGTGCCAGGCCTCTCATTGGTGTATAAAAATGCAACTGATTTATGGATATCTGCTTTCTACCAGCTACCCCTATGTTCATAGCAGCACAATTTACAATAGCTACAATTTGGAAACAGCCTAGGTGCCTGTCAGCAGATGAGTGGATCAGAAAACTGTGGTATGTCTGTTATTTTTCTATTCCAGAATGTTATGTAGGATACCTCATTATATTTACAGATCATAAATACATCTTTAGACTCCTGTTAGTTGAGACACTTTCTTTGTTTTTGATGACTGATAAATTCAAGGAGTTCTGTTCAGATATTTTGTAGAATGACCCTCCATTTGGATTTGTCTTATGTTTTTATCATGATTTAACTGAAGTTAAGTGTTGGGGGATAAATACCACAGAGTTTAAGTATCATTCATTAGATCATATCATGTTTTAAGATGATATATAACTGTTCTTGTTGACTTTTATTTTCTGGCTGATGTAGTGTTTGTCGGTTTTTCTATTGTAAAATTACTCCTTTCTTATCCCTTTCTCTCTTTTCCATATAATTTTCTTTGAAATTAAGTCACTGTGAGAACCTTATACTTAAAGAATGTTGAGTTATGCTTCCTACTTTTTATGATGGATTATCTATATATATTATTTGAAATACTTGAATATTTTTAGTATTTAATTTTATTTTGGGTTCTCTTTGCTATTTCTGTGTTATTTTTTAAAGTAATCACACAAGGTATTGCAATATACATACGTAATCATTTAAGGGCTCCTTAGAGTTAGAATTGTACCACTATAGTAAAATGTGAAGATATCAGTCCCTTACTTTCTCCCTTTATACTATACCAGGTAGTTCTCAAATGTATTATGTCTCCACACATAGAAAGCCCATAGACAATCTTATAATGTTATATTCACTATTCATACATTGTTCAAAGAAATGGGAGAATTATAGTTCTTAAAACATTTATGAATTTTTGCTATTTTTTTCTTCTTTCTGTTTCTTGGCTTTCAAGTTTTCCCTCTGGTATCACTTTCCGAAAGTAAGAAGAGCTATTAGACTAGATATACTGTTAATAAATTATCTTAATTTTCCTTCATATGAGAATATGCTCAATTTGCCTTGATTCCTGGTAGATATTTTAATTGGATATAGAATTATGGATTGACAGTTCTTTCATCACTTCAAAGATCTTTTCCACTGTCTTTGCTTTCAATATATTTTATGTAAAAATCTAAGACCATTCAAATTATTACTTCAATTTAGAAAGCAAAGAGAAAAACAATTGAAATTAAGATGAACAGTCTTAGAGAAATTTGGGAAAACATAAATCCATAGCCTTAGAATTCTATAACCAGAAGAAAAAAGATTGGGTTTGAAAAGAAATAATAATGAAGAAACTATGGCCCCAAATTTGCCAAAGATATAGACAAATTTAAGAATTTCATCAGGATAATATTTAAACCAGGCCTGACACATTATAATCACATTTTTAGAAACCAAATATAAAGACCAAAATATGCAAACAACTTTACAAAGGATACATTTAAAAAATTTCACAATTATATATATAGTAAAACCTGAATATTATGGACTAATTTGGGTGAGAAGGTGTCAAAGCTGAAATTCCTTTATATAATAAAGTCCATCATATAAAAAAGTATGTTTTCCAAATGTGTATGTCAAAAATTTGACAAATTAGTTAATATATCTATTTTTACTTATGTAAACATGTTTGTATAATTAAAATTAATTATGCATGTAAAGTTTAATTTAACAGAGAAATTTTCTACATATATTACTGCAATTTTCAATTTATACTGAATAGGTCTACTAAATGTGTGCATTCAGCAGTCATCACTAGTAAACAAATGCACATGGCTGGGGCATGGTTTAGCACATGTTGGAACATCGACTGGCATGCATTAAAACTGCTGCAAAAAGCTATGCCACTTGATAACAGAACTAATAACCTTACATGATGCAATGTGATCACTTGCTAATCATTCACAGAACATTGTTTAGGAGTGGTGACATTTGGATTTAGATATGTAGATGACTAGTATAGTTATAGATATGTAATATTTATTTCTGTCAGCAAAATTATAGTGTCTTTTCTTTCTTTTTTCTTTTCTTATTTAAAGTATTACAAATAGTAGCACATACGTCTCCTTTTTTTTCCCTATTGACCTTCCTTCCTCCAGCCTTCCCTACACCCCAGAACATGCTCTCACCCCCCTCTCAGTGTCTTGTATCCATTGGTTATGCTTATATGCATGCATATAAGTCCTATAGTTGATCTACTACCTCCTTGTGCCCCTCAACCCTCCCCAGCCTTCCTGCTGTCATTTGACAGTCTGTTTGATGCTTCTCTGCCTCTGTATCTATTTTTGTTCATCAGTTTATAATGTTCTTTATTATCCATAAATGAGTGAGATCATGTGGTATTTATCTTCCACTGACTAGCTCAGTGTTTGGCAAACTGCGGCTCATGTGGCTCACAAGCTGCAGTTTGCCGACCACTGGACTGGCTTATTTCACTTAGCATAATGCTCTCCAGTTCCATCCATTCTGTTGCAAATGGTAATAATTCCTCCTTTTTTATAGCAGTGTAGTATTCCATTGTGTAGATATACTGCAGTTTTCTAACCCACTCATCTACTGATGGGCATTTAGGCTGTTTACAAATCTTACCTATTGTAAATTGTGCTACTATAAACCTAGGGGTGCATAAATCCTTTCTGATTGGTGTTTCTTTTTTCTTGGGATATATTACTAGAAGTTGTATTGCTGGGTCAAATGTCAGTTCCATTTTGAATTTTTTTGAGGGAACACCATAACAGACATATAGACCAGTGGAACAGAAAAGAGAACCAGAAATCGATACAAGCCATTACGTGCAATTAATATTTGACAAAGGAGGCAAGACCGTATAATGGAGTCAAGATAGTCTCTACAATAAATGGTGTTGGGAAAACTGGACGGATACTTGCAAAAAACTGAAACTAGACCACCAACTTACACCCTACACAAAAATAAACTCAAAATGAATAAAGGAATTAAACATAAGATGAGAAACCATAAAAATCTTAGAAGAAGCTATTGGCAGCAAGATAGCAGACATTTGTCTTACCAATATATTTAACTATACATCTCCTAAAGCAATGGAATCTAAGGAGAAAATAAACAAATGAGACTACATCAAAACAAAAAAGCTTCTGCACAGCAAAAGAAACCATCAACAAAACAATAAGAAAGCCCACCTCATGGGAGAACATATTTTCAAAAGTTATCTCTGATAATGTTTTAATCTCCAACATTTACAGAGAACTCATACAACTTAACAAAAGGAAGATAAACAACTCAATCAAAAAATGAGCAAATAACCTAAATATACACTTTTAGAAAGAGAACATTCAGAAAACCAAGAGACATATGAAAACATGCTCAAAGTCACTAATCATCCAAGAGATGCAAATCAAAACAACAATGAGGTACCATCTCTGACTTGTCAGAATGGCAATCATCAACAAATCAACAAAGGACAAGTGCTGGAGAAGATGCAGAGAAAAAGGAACCCCCCTTCACTGCTGGTGGGAATATAGTCTCTTTTTAAACATGGCTGGCCTATTTGCTAAAGTTTGTTAAAAATAGCAGTGAATTAATAACAAAACAATAACCTTTTAATTAGATTATAAGCAAATCTTGGTTAAAAGCATTTTTAAATTAACAGGATATTCGTTTTCACATATGACATAGGAACCAGAAATTTTGTCCATTAAATATAAAGTCTGTTAAATCAAGGTCTACACAATTGAGCGTTTACTGTCCTGGGGTTTGGGCCCCATGCTTCTCAGTATCATGTAATTTTTCATTACCACCTAACATGTTATTTTTTTCTTCACCCATGTTTTTTACATTTACCCACATATTTACTGTTTTCTAAATTTTTCATTGCTTTTTGCATTTTAGAGCTTCTGTATGTTCTCCCTCTTTGTAAAAAGGAATATTCAGGATCTTTAAAACCCCTTAGGAAAAAAGGCAATTTCAAAATTTAGTTTATCTTTTTAGATCCTTACTGTCACTAAGATTTTATCCTGGCAATTCCTTAGTATCTTTTCACATTGTCAGCCCTTTAAGAAGATATTTTGACTGTTGTATTTAATAGTTTTCAGTGGGACAAATGGTCTGAATAAGTAGCCTAAATATTTCTCCTGCTTTAGTATAAGAATTGGTAGTCTAATTTTTATTATTATTATAAGCTCACTATATGATTTAATTTAAAAAATCCAGCATTTCTGGGTGGATTTATTTGTTTATTTTTACATTAGCCCTTACTGCCATATTATTGAGAGTCTCTGTAGTAAGTTTTGAAACGTTTAAAGTATTTAGAATAAATTAAATGGGAAATCAGTGATATAGGTTTTATGACAGAACTAAATCTAATATTCCATGATCTATTGATATATCCATCTAATACTCATAATTTGAAGTTGGACAATTTTCTCCTGTTGCTCTTAGTTTCTATACATTTTTATCCCTTTAAGGTGATTGTGTGTTATAATTGTGGTGACTGCAGTTATGACAGAGTATATAGGATAATGATGACACATTTTAATCTATGTAAAATTTGGTTATTAGCACTAAAACTAAAAGAACATAAATTTCTTTGGTTGTAATTTTCTAAAATATTTTATGTGAACAAATCTTGAGATGCACTAAAATATGTATTAATTATTTATGACAATATTTCGGCAATTATTTATAAATATAATAGGAATATGAGAATATATAGAATACACTGAATTCCAACTGATTGTGTGACTTTAATCAATGGTCCTTAATAGCCCTGACTAAATTACAAAAATTATATTATCTGTCATTACTGATCTGGAGAAATAAAATGAAACTAGTTCTCTAGTTATTCTTTTTTTAAAATATATTTTATTGATTTTCTACAAAGAAGAAGGGAGAGGGATAGAAAGTCAGAAACATCGATGAGAAAGAGACATCCATCAGCCGCCTCCTGCAGGCCCCACACTAGAGATGTGCCCGCAAACAAGGTACATGCCCCCGACCAGAATCGAACCTGGGACCTTTCAGTCTGCAGGCCGATTCTCTATCCACTGAGCCAAACCACTCTCGGCTCTAGTTATTCTTAATATTTGCTTAATTGAAGTTTTGATACTTTAAACTAGTTTTGTGGAGTTATAATAGTCTAAACTTGGTGGTCTGGGTATCATTATGAATGAGAAAATAATTACTTGGTTGTACCACTGCCGTAAAAACAATAGATTCAGGTCAGAAATCATCCCAAAGCACCCTGGGATATATCTCTGTCTGCCTGTCAGGCTCAGTCACTGAAGAAGCCTTGGCAGAATTGGGCTAATGGGGCTAGTGGATCTGCTGTGAGGAGATGCCATTCAGATTTCAGGGAAGGTGGTGGATGTGATCCTCTGTTCCAGAGCCACACAACTCAGTCTACCCCATATTTCCCCCTGACTTCAGCAAGGCTGAGCTGGTGGTAGTCGTGGGTGGGGCCTCTGAGGCCCAGAAGTTTGGTCTGCCCAAAACCAGGAGGGTATATCTATGGGGTCTCCTGTGAGGGAGAAGTGCCAGTCGGGTTCATGGGAAAGTGAGGAAAATGTCTTCACCCCAAAGTCAGTCACTGACACCCTGACTTCTATGCCTTGCCCTATGCTGCTGACTCCTCAGCAGGGCTTATGATCTCAGAGTGGGGTGAGATGGATTCCTGAGATGGTGTAATTTCCCCTGGTTTTGCTGCGTGGAGGGGATCACACTACCAAAGAAAGATGGCTGCTTGGGTATGTGAGAAAGACTGGGGACAGGGATCTTGTCAGGCCCTTCAGCCACAAACCCCAGACTACTCAGGCGACTCCAATCTGCACCAACCTCCTCCACCGCAGCCCGAAGTGTGTGGTTGTGAAGGAAATTTTGCAGGTTGGCCCTTTAAGAAGGTGACTGTGTCTCCAATGAACTCCTCCTTTTCTTGGCAGATAGAAACCCAGCCAGTTGCTTTTCACAGCCTGATGCTATGCTGTAGCCTCTTCCTGGCTCTGGTGCTTTGGCCTGGGGGGACTGTCCTGAGGGTTGGGCTCCAGGCCTCTCAGTGGGAGTCTCCCACAGATGAGATATCTCTCCCACATCTCAGCTGTTGGCCACGGGAGTGGGAGCAGCCCTTTCATGTCTCCGTCCTTCTAACACCAAACCATTCATGTAAATTTAGGATGATCACTCAAACTCTTTGAGTCCTAATAAACTCACCCAAAATGGAGAAAGTTAGCTGTTTCATATTTCTGCGTTTCTCACGAATATTGTATGGAGCTTGAGGCTACTTATAGGCAGATAGTTCTGAAACGGTATATATTCAATACATATTTCTTAAGCTTTTCCTGTGGGAAAAAGAGATATTAAAATTTGAGATTCAATAGGTACTTTTACAAAAAGGATCTAGATAAAGTTATGTTAGACATGTGGTATGAAATATTTTGAGCCATGTATGTTTTATGGAAAATAAAATATTAGATCTCTTCTCAAGTGCATAAATCCCATATTTTAAACTTGTAAAACATATGACATTTGATTAGGGAACTGTTCAAGTTCAATGCAAAAATTAGGGTAAGATTTTGAACTAATCCTATGTATGCATCCTCATCAGAGTTACTACTAATGACTATGTGCAAAGTTTAGCTAATGAATTATCCAGTTTGATATTAATCTTGTCTGTTGCCACAGACTTGAAACAAAGAATGGTTTGCAACTCTTAGGAATATACCTTTAGGCAATGATGAAAATATTACTTGACTTCCAGAGTTCATGCTTTTAAACATATTTAAAGTTTACATAAATTGTACAAGAAGCTTTTAAGTCCTAGAGCTTTTGAATAATTTATCTTACCTTCTTATCAAGCCCTGTGCATGTTTTGCAATGACATGCTATCAGTTCCATGCATACATCATTTTTACCCTTAGATAGGACCAACTTTGTAAATATTAACAGTATATAGGGATAGCTAATGATAGAACTCTTTAGAACCCAAGTGTTCAGTGAACCACTTTTGGAAAACACTAGATTATAGAAAACTACTTCATTTTCACTAGATCTCAGCCTTCAGAACCGAAATGTGTGCATTGATTAATATATTTTCATTTTTCTTCATATCAAAAGTTAAGTCCCTTTTAATGGCATTACAGAACTTACAAAATTTGCTCTCTACATAATTCCTTACATTCCATTGCATTGCTTTGGATTCTTCATTTATTTGTCTTCCCCACCAATAACAAGTTCTTTCCAAATTTAATACTATGTATGATTAAAGCCTCAAACTTTTCTACTATTATTTCAAATGTCTGGAATAGTTATAAAAAGATAAGATTGATATCATACTAAATAATTCATCAGCTAAACTACACATAGTCATTATCAGTAACTGTGATGAAAAGGCACACAGATAATCTTTTTCAAACCTTTCTCCTAATTTTTGTATGTTATCTCTAGAGCTGTCACCAAAAGTGGTAGTGGCCCCGAGGAAATAGTTAGTGATGGCTACCCAATAAAATCATGTGTTGAAGGAAGTCACTTTCTGGGATCTTTCATAGGGTACCTGGGATAGACAGAAAAGACAACATCCATGCCATCACTCCAAATGAGTGGGATATCGTGCTGCAATCCATGCTGCCCTGTCCTAAAAGTGGTTCTACAAATTCCATGAAGATAGAAACTGTATTATATATCTTCATATGTCAAGCTTTCTGCACATTATATGGTACAAATGGAGGCATCCTACATACCTGTTAAATGGCAAGAGAGATCTGAGACATTGCATACCATTAGTTTATAAGTTTTTCATAATATCACCATTCTTTTTTTATATAGAAAGAAAATAAAGCTTTTTCTGATTAGGTAGATTATGTGATAGAGGTGTCAAAAATTCTCATCATGAAATTGAAATATCCTATATAATACAACTCTAATATGTAAATTGACCATATAGTGGAATGAGCAGTTGCTATGATGTGCACTCACTACCAGGGGGCAGATGCTCAATGCAGGAGCTGCCCCCTGGTGGTCACTGTGCTCCCACAGGGGGAGCACCACTCATCCAGAAGCCAGGCCCATGGCTGGTGAGTGCAGTGACAGTGTCAGGAGCCTCTCCCACCTCTGCTGCACGTGGGTGGTGAGGAGTGTGGAGTCCTAGACTATGAGAACCCCAGACTGTGAGAGGGTTGTCTGCCTCCTGGATTAGGCTCAAAGGGGTCCTGAACTGCAAGAGGGCACAGGCCAGGCTGATGGTACCCCCAAGTACATGAATTTCAGGGCTCTAGTATTTTTATAAAGCAATATAGTATGCAGGCAAAAATTATCCTATTTAATAAAAGCCTAATATACTGTGTCTAGTCAGCTGGTTGGCCATTCAACCAATCAAAGCATAATATGCTAATGATATGCTAAGGCCACTCAATGGCTCTCTATGACTTGCACTGACCACCAGGGAGCAGACAGTAAACTGGTAGGTTAGCTTGCTGCTGGGGTCTGGCTGCTTGTGACGGAGAGAGACAGACCAGACATGTCCTGGAGCCCTCCTGCACTGGCCATCCTCCTGCATTCTTCCCCGGCCTTGATCCTGATCACACACCAGTGGGGTCCCTCGGCCTGGCTTTTGCCCTCTTGCAATCTGGGACTCCTCAGGGGATGTTAGAGAGCCAGTTTCAGTCTGATTCCGCAGGCCAGGCCCAGGGACACCACTGGTGCATGAATTCGTGCACTGGGCCTCTAGTAGTGCTATAAAATGGTAGAACATTAGTTATTAGAGAAGGATTAAAATAGTTCTGTAAAGCCCATATTTGAGTTGAGTCTAGATTCAGGTGCTGGTTTTACCACTTATAGTCTATGTCACCTCCTTATCTGTATAATAGACATAATAATACCGCCTGCTCATGAATATTTAACCTCAATAATGCATATAAAATATTAAGAACTATAAGGCTTAGAAATAATTGTTGGTTTAGAGAATTTGAAGTAAAATTAGCTATTGAGTTAAATATTAGGTTAGAAAACTCATTAAGTCCACCGTCACAGTTATCATTAGTTCTTTAGAAAAATTCTTACAGTCTGGGCTGGGAAGACAGACTCATGATCAATCTGACCACTAGTGCTACTACAGCTTTACTCTTTCTTTTTGTTATTTATACTAAAGGCACACTGCATGAAGTTCTTGCACTTGGGGGGGGGTCCTCAGCTGGGCCTGTGACCTTTCACATCTGGGAAGCTTCCAGGGCTGTCCAACTGCCAGCTTAGGCCCACTCCCCATGGAGTAGCAGTAGGCAGTCAGACATCCTTAGAGCTGCTGTGGAGGCTTAAGAGGTTCCTGCCACTGCTGCTATGCTCGCCAGCCATGAACCTGGCTCAGGGCTTCTGGCTAAGCAGTGCTCCCTCTATGGGAGCACACTGATGACCAGGGGGCAGCTTCTGCATTGAGCATCTGCACCCCTGGTGGTCAGTGGACATCATAGTGACTGGTCTTTCTGTCATTCGGTTGATTTGCATATTAGCCTTTTATTTTATAGGGTTAACTTTATTGAGGTGACACTGATTAACAAATTCCAATTGTGCACAATTCCACAACACATTGTTTCTATACTATATTGTGTGTTTTCCACCCCAAGTCAAGTGTCCTTCCATCACCATTTATCCCTCCTATACCCTCTTTCAGTTCCCAAACTCTGATACCCTTGGCAATCCCAAATTGTTATAGAGATTTTTTTCTCTTGTATTTTTGTCTCAATCCCTCCCCCACCACACACACACAGAGAATCCCCAACTCTGACAGCTGTCAGCCTGTTTTCTGTCTATAGAAATTCTCTATTTTGCTTGATACAACATCAGACAACAACAACAATCTAATTAAAAAATGGACAGAGGACCTGAATAGACACTTCTCCAAAGTGGACATACAGATAGCCCATCAAACTCTAATTTGAAAGAATATATGTACTCCTATGTTCATACCAGCATTATTTACAGTAGCTAATATTTAGAAGTAGCCCAAGTGCCCATCAGTAGATGATTGGGTTAAAAAACTGTGATACATTTACACATGGAATTCTACTCTGCCGTAACAAAGAAGGGAAGTTTACCCTTTGTGACAACATGGAGGGAACTGGAATGCATTGTGCTAAGTGAAATAAGCCAGTCAGAGCAAGACAAGTACCATATTACTTCTTATTTTCAAGTAGATCGCTGGCAACAGGCCCCACATAGACTTTCTCCTTATACCTTGAACCCAACTTCAGCAGTCAGCAGCCAGCATCCAACAGCCTCTTTTGCTCTCCCTCTTCCCTGTCACTATGCCAAGTCCTCATTCTATTTCTACTTTTTTTTTCTTAATGCTTTGAAGAAATAGAATTTAACTTGTCATGCTTTCTCATCTGGGAAACAAAAATAATAGCCTTTCTATCACCTTTGCTTCAACAAACATGGTGAGAATGAATTAAATAAAGCTTATATTCAGCTTCAGAGATAATAACGTCTAAGAAATGTCAAACTGCATTAAGCTCTTGAGTGGAAATAAAGTTTAAAAAGTATAAAAATGGCAACATTATAGCACTGATATGCTAAATTTGTTGTCAGAAAAATCACTTTGTATCTCTAGGTAAAAAGTAAAAACTTCATGCATTAATTCACTCAATTTTAGTCAGAAATCAACAAATAGTAAAATGTTTGAATTGCACGGGAGCCTTGAGATCATTCAGTTCAACTTCAGTATGTTAACATGACTCCAAAGCTGCCAATGGAATCCTCTGATCTTAGTGCAGCGTTTCAAAAAAATCTATTGTACCAAGAATTCTGAAAGGTAGGAAAGAAAAATAACCCCAGAACCCCATTTCTGCCCCACTCTGAATACACCTCATCAAAACAAAAGCTGCATTTAATAAACCTCAGAAGAGAGGATCGTATGATGATAATTTTCAGTAATGTAATCTAGACTACAGAAAGTTCTGGTTACCCAGCAAAGACTGAAACCAAACTTATTGCAAGGAACCAAATGTAGTGCCTTGTTCTCAGTCAATGACAATTGCTTAATATATGGAATACCTTTGTCTCCTCAATGATCTGTAGCTTTGGTTTAGCATGAAAATAAAAGACTAATGGATCTATTAATCTTCGTTACCAGAATAGTCTTCAAAGTCCTATTAGGATAGTGAAGGTAGAAACTATTCCAGTTTCTGGACATCATTATGGTTACCAACAATCTGAGAAGCAATATCAGCCACTCTCCACATCAGTGCTTTCTTATTTACAACTTTAAAACGGAGAGGATTTTCTGAAGTCAGGGAGTGATGGCTTTAAAATTGATTAATATTAAGCAATTAATATGAATAATCAAGTTAATTGAGGTTCACTGGAAATTTGACACTCTAGCCTAAAACTTACAGCAGAAACATGTCTCTCAAGTTATTCAAAACACACGTCAAAATACCCATTGGACATGCCCCAAAGAGACTACATATTTAATGCCTATTTTGAAAGATACACCTTGGTAAATGTTTAAAATATAGTTAGAAATATCAATTTATGAGAATATCTATTTATGAAATATCAATGTAGAAATATCTAATTTATATTAGATTTATACTTAAATCTAATTATAAGCACAATCCAGACATATAACTCAAAAACAAAGATCACCAGAACCGGTTTGGCTCAGTGGATAGAGCGTCGGCCTGTGGACTGAAAGGTCCCAGGTTCGATTCCAGTCAAGGGCATGTATCCTGGTTGTGGGCACATCCCCAGTAGGGGGCGTGCAGGAGGCAGCTGATCTATGTCTCTCTTTCATCGATGTTTCTAACTCTCTATCCCTCTCCTTTTCTCTCTGTAGAAACTCAGTAAAATATATTTAAAAAAAACAACAAAGATCAACAAAAATCTGAGCATTAGGTAGGAAAAAGAATAATCACCTCCCGGAATCAATAATATTACTAGGGCATAAACTGTCTGATTCTTCGGGAAATAATGAGCCCTGCTCCCCACCCACATTTCCATGCCTACCAAATTTGGTTGTTAAATACGTTTCTTCACTGAAACCCTTAGAATCTATTCACTTGATTATTCATATCCATAATAATCTGTTTCCTAAGCCCTTCAGATGGCCCCTGAGTAATGAAAGACAGTGGTTTTCAAGTTTGGTTACACATTAGTATGATTTGAGAAGCTTTCAAAACCCCAGTGACTCAGGTCTACCCCAGACGAATTAAATGAAAAGCTGAGGGTAGGACCCAGGCAAAGTTATTTTAGAAATTCTTCAAATGATTGTAATATGTGGGCAGAGTTGAAAGTTTCTTTGCTAGTGTACCTTCTACAGCCACTGCTACTAGTACTTCAGAGCCTTGGAGGAATATGTCCTCATTTCCACCGTTCCAAATAACATCTATCCCAATTTCTGAACAAAAAAAAAAGTCTATGGAGGTCTACAAAGTGCAGGTACCTTTTGCTATTATTTATCATTGTGCTATGATTAAGGGGGAGATAAGGAGTAACAACTAAGTGATTAAAGAATATAGACAGACAAGGACATAGACCAAAACATATAGAATACACCCAGTATTAGAGCAGATGGACATGGAAGGAAGCCAGAACCTTCAAAAGTGGCAGCTGGAGGCAGATATGGGAATTATTCAGCTTTGGGTAATCGAAAAAACTAGAAAAACTCACAGATGATGTTAAATCCCCTCTATCTCCAGAGAACAAATTCCATGCCAGGATTGGGATGAGGTAACTGAGGAAATAAACTTGGGCACGAAATTTTAAACTCAGCAAATCAAGATACACATTATTTAATGAAATATTTAAAAAATTGAAAACCAACAAGAATAATCCATGATGGACAAATTTTTATTATTTTTTTACATTTTAAATTTTAATTAAATTTATTAAGATTGCATTGGTTAATGAAATGATATAACTTTAATGTGTACAATTCTGTATATTGTATTGTATATTCACCACCCAATTGTGTCTTTTTCCATCATCATTTATCCTTCCTTTACACTCTCCTGACTTCCCCTGCCCCCATTTCTTTCTGGTAATGACCCTACTGTTGTCTATGAGTGTGTGCGTGTGTGTGTATGTGTGTGTGTGTATGTGTATGTGTGTGTGTGTGTGTGTGTGTGTGTGTGTGTTTTGCGTAATACCTTCACCTTTTTCTCATCGTTCCCCTCTCCCCTCCCCCAATGACAGCTCTGAGTTTGTTTCTATTTTGTTTGTTTATTTTGTTCTTTAGATTCCACATATAAATAATATCACATAGTATTTGACTATCTCTGACTGGCTTATTTTATTTAGCATAATACTTTCTAGGGATGAACAACATTTTAAATTTAGGATCCAGTCCTGCACTTGCATAATTCATTCGCTTCCCTCAAGCTGATCTGCACCATTGTCAGATCCTTTCACCTTAGTCCTTGTCCTGGGAAAGACACGCAGGCCCCATTCCCACCCCAAACAGGAAGATAATCCTTTTCAGGAGAATGGTAGTAGGATTATTTTCTCAATTCTTCATGAGATGAATTGGCATGAAGCAAATGGTCTGGAGATCAACCCTCCTTTACCTCAACTTAAATCTCATAAAACCTTATCATAATCCTCCCAATATAAATTTAAAAACTGTAAAATAATAAAGGATGAGAAACCCTAGGAAAAGATTTTTCTCCAAAGCTCCACTTGGTGTATTGAAGGGGTCAGTCCGGAAGAATGGGATCGAATGAAGAAAAGGAGGCAGTTAGTAGCCTGTTGCTTGACTCTTTACATTTAAACCTATTGATTGCTCTGTCCTCAGATTAATAGCCTCAGAAATGATTCATTAATGGTGAAACTTCAGGCATCCAGCAGCTTTCAGAGAGAGGTAGGGATGGAAAATATCTAAGATCTTCCCATGGGCTACTTACTAAAATAATAGATTTAAGAATGAATAAATGAGTGAATGGATGAATGGGTGGACACCTGCTGTCTCTGTATTAAAATGAAACATGGTCTTTACATTTTCAATGTCACACAAAAATATTTGGTAGAGTCTGCAATAAGAACCCTGGTCTGCCAATTCAATGTTGATTATTGCTAAAAAATGTTATCTGAAACAAAATAAAAGTATGTCAAGAAGAATAATAACAATAGATTGACATGAGGAAAAATACTTTTTGTGTTATATAATGCTTGGTTGGAAATTTTATAAGCATCTACTATTTTATAACTAGAACTAGATATTAATAAGAAAACTGAGATGCTTATTTTAAAAGTAGGAACTAAACAAAATTCATGACTATAAACATCAAAAATTGAAATTAAACCTATAAAATAAATATTAAAAATAAAATTAAAATTATAAAATTAAATAATAATGATATGCAATTTGCCATCTATTGAACTATAAAGTATACTAAACCATAATTGGCACTCAATGATGGCAAGGCATTTTGAAATAAGTAGAAAATACTACTGGTGGAACTATGAATTAGTATAAATTTTTTTAAACTTATGGGAACAACAAACTACAGCAAACTACTTAAAAATTCTCAAGCATTATGATTAAAATTACACTGTGGGGACTATATAGTGAGGAAATAATCAGAAGTACAAATATACATTAATAAACAAAGATAGTACTTCCAAACTTAACTATATATATAAAAGCCTACCTGACCTTTACAACTAAACGGCCAGTCAACCAGTTGCTATTATATGCACTGACCATCTGGGAGAAGATACTTAGCGCAGGTGCTGCCCCCTGGTGGTCAGTGCACTCCCACAGAAGGAGTGCTGCTTGGCCAGAAGCGGGGCTAATGGCTGGTGAGTGCAGCTGTGGCCAGCAGGAGCGTCTTCCGCCTCCACAGCAGCACTGCCAGGCAGTGGTGCCAGTAGGCACAGCAAGGCCAGGTTGAGCTGCAGCAGAGCTGTGCCCTGCTCCGGCTGGGGCTCCTTGCCAGCCACCTGCATTTTGGCACTGCTATATCCCTCAGGTGGACGTTGGACTGCCAGTTTCAGCCCAATCACCACAGGCCAACATGCCCTTGAGGGGTTCAGGATTGCCAGAGAGCACAGGCCAGGCTAAGGGAACCCACCCATGCACAAATCTGTACACTGGGCCTCTAGTTGTATAATAAGAAAAAAAAAAGAGAAAAATGTAAACCTTTCACTATAGGGGAATGAGATGAAATTAGTTAAAGCATCTTCATGTGATCATATAAAATTTAGGCCTTAAATTTTATTTGGAAAATATTGGGAAATATTCATTATATAACATAAATAAAAATAAAGCAGAATACATAATTGTATATCCAATTTACTCTAAAATAAACACTAGAAAATATTACCAATGTGGAAGAGTTATTGTCTCTGATAGTATAAATATACATATTCCAAAATATCAGCAATGCCTTAGATTATTTTTATAAGCAAGTATAAATATATGTTCCTAAATAACTATATTTATCTCTTTGTTCTTTCAATATACCCTGTTGTCACTTTACCCATTAAAAATGTTTTATAAATTGTAGATTGACTACCTCTATAATGAATAAAATACCATCTCTTTTGTGAAGCCATAGTTGAACTATCTATAATATCCTCCAATTTTCTTTATTAAAATTGCATCCACATGATATAACAATTGTTTTTTAAGTAAAATGGCTTTGTTCTGTCAAAAATTTATTTTTTCAGCTGGTACAAAATTCATTCAAGAAAAATAGATCTGAGTATGTTACATGTGGCCTGTACTATGTTTGGATTAACTCTTTATATTTATCTAGGGGCTCAGGGTATGAGTTCATGCAACTTGAAAGGAACTGTGGACCACAAAGCTGCGGTAAACACAGGGATGGGTATCGGCACATCCTGTGTGCCTCTGCCTGGATGGCCCCTGGTCCTCTGTATGTGGCAACCCTGCTCCTGCCATGGCCACTCCCATGTGCTGAAGGCGCCAGCACCACTTGCACCTGCTGCTGATGCAGAGACATTTGGGGTTAATGCCTGCAGCAGGTGCGAGTGGCAGCTCCGGCACTGGTTGTGGGTGCGAGCGGGACTGTTGTTGGCAATGGGTGCAAGAGGCAACTGCCAGCCCTGATCACCCCTCAGGAGCAACGAGAGGTGGAGGGGCTCTGAGGGGTGATGAGGGCCGGTAGCCACTGCTTGCACCAACTGATGGCATCTAACGATCTGGGCCAGTACTGGGCTCTGGCAGTGGGTGGGAGCAGCGGCTCCAGTGCTGGCAGTGGTTGCAAATGGGGCTTGCACTGGAAGCAGGTGCGAGCACCTGGTGGGACTTTGGCAGGTGGGAGCAAAGAATTTTTAATAACCACTAGAGGCTCACCCCAATGATAAACCAACTGGCACCTCTCCTTGGTCTGGCACCCCTGCTCACTTGCTCTACCATCCTCCTGTGGCTAATGCTCACCATGTTCTGTGCTCTGCTGCTTGCTACCGATGCCTGCAATATTCCACAAGTGCCTCCAGGTAATCAGCATGTCATAGCGACCAGTTGTTCCTTTCTTCTGCAATTTGATGTGTTTGCATATTAGGGTTTTATATGTATATACTAGAGGCCTGATGAATGAAGATTTATGCAAAAATGGACCTTGCTTTCCCTGGATGCCAGCATCACCTTCTCTTCAGCCTGGAACTGCCTTTCTGTCTTTTCATGCTGCCCAGATGTCCAGAGCTACTGGGACAGTGTGGAATGCCTGTGTTGTCGCCATGGTGATGATGCAAGTGCCTGCATATGCAAATTAACCCTCCATCTTTGTTGGGTTCATTTGCATACTCACTCCAGATTGGCTGGTAGGTGTCATGAAGGTACAGTCAATTTGCATCTTTCACTTTTATCAGTGTAAACTAGGAACCCAGTGCACGATTCAAAATTGAATGGCACCACCTACCCTAGAGTCGCCAGTCTAGCCCTGCCTCCCTCCCTGGGCCCGGCAGGAACCATAGTTGCTTCTGGTCTGCCTACTTCTCAAGCCCTTGAAACATCCACATCTACTGCTAACCAGGTCTTCCCCCAGCACAGGCAGGCAAAGACCTTTCACATCCCATTCCTGATGCTGCACACACAAATTCCTCCTGTCTGGTTGACCCATTATGATGTCCCAGTTAATTAGCATATTTCTCTATTATAGATAGATAGATAGATAGATAGATAGATAGATAGATAGATAGGTTTTTACTGAATTTATTTGGCTCACATTGGTTAATAAAATTATATAGATTTCAGGTGTAAAAATTCTAGAAAACATCATCTATATATTGTATTGTGTGTTCACTACCTCAAGTCAAGTCTCCTTCCATCACCATTTTTTCCTCTTTTGCCCCCTACTATCACCCCTACTCCATTTTCCCTCTGGTACTCACCATGCTGTAGTCTGTATCTGTGAGGGTTTTTTTATTATTATTGTTTAATCCCTTTACCTTTTCATCCAATCCCCAACATCCATCCCCTCTGACACTTTCAGTCTGTTCTCTGTATCTGAGTTTGTTTTTATTTTTGTTAGTTTATTTTGTTGAATTAACCAATATTAAAGTCTATTTGATGATATAATATGAAAAAACAACACAAGAATAAATGAAAGATGGTGTTCAGACAGAATAGCATGAGTTCTGGAGAAACCTACTTTAGTATTTTACACTGGATGTCCAGAAAAGGCATAAATGAATGGGTGACATTTTGTTAATGTATTACATGCATACATATATTCCCATTGCCCCCCCCCAATCCCACTCCCATGCATACCCTAACCCCCCAGTTTCTTGTGTCCAATAGGTGACATTTGTATTAAGAACTGAATGACAAATGGAAGTCTTCTAGGCAAAGATCCAGAGGAAGTTGTAGGCAAATAGAACTGCTAGTAGAAAGACCATGAAGAAAGAAAGTGATTGCATGTTCTATCACCATGAAGGAATTCCAGTTAGAACAGCTGATGAGCTATGAGAATTGGAGTACAGCTGTGGTTTGAAACAGAGGTAAGGGCCAGATCATGTATGATCTCATAGTGTATGATATGAATTGGAGTTTTATGTTAAAACTAGAGGCTAGGTGCACAAAATTCGTGAACGGGGGTGGGGGTGTCCCTCAGCCCACTTGGAACCATCTCCAATCTGTGACCCCTTGGGGAATGTCTGACTGCTGGTTTAGGCCCAATCCTGCTGCCCTCTCCTGTAGGCCTGATTTTGCCACCAATTGCCCTATCCTCCCAGTCTGGTTGCTCCCAACTGCCTCCCCTGCTGGCTTGATCTCACCCCCAACTCCCTTCCCCTGCTGGCCTGATTGCCCCCAACTGCCCTTCCCTGCCAGTCTGGTCACCCCCAGCTGCCCTCACCTGCTGGCCTTATTTTGTCCCTAACTGCCCTCCCCTGCCAGCCTGGTTGCCCCCAACTTCCCTCCTTTGCCGGCCAACTTGTGGTGGCCATCTTGTGACAAGGTCATTCGAGGGCATGATACCACCTAGGCTTTTATTGTATAAGATTGGTAGGAAAACACTTGAAGTTTGTAAACACTAGAACAAATTTGATTTATTTTTAAATCACTTTGTCTATTATAGGGTGGGTGAATTTTAGCAAGACAAGATAAAGGAGATTGTTTTGTAGGCTCTTGC
>PVJN01038526.1:0-20314 GCA_004026805.1 Lasiurus borealis
CCCTCAGTATTTTCCTCCATAAGGCTTTGTTTCACTTTAGGAAGAGCTTGGCATTTCCCGTCAACCACAGGGAGAACTGAGACCTGCATTCAGATTCGTGGGGACGGCAAACATTGGCCTCCCAGGAAGGTCTTTTATGGGCTTGTTGTAGCAACAGGCAAACACCCAGCAGCCCACTCACAGGAAGCGGGCTCTCTAGACCCTGCAGCAGGGCTTTTGCACAATGGGGATCTTTATGCTAAATGCCATCACGGTGACACCTGGCTTTGTAAAGCACATCTCATCGCCCTGTGGAGACTCCTTTCTAATGCTCTCCCAGACAGACCATTTTGTAATAAGACAATGAAATCCAAATTTGCTAGGTACTTTATTTGAGGAGTAAAGAGGGAAATGAAAGTTCACTCAATTAATTGTTTATCCTATGCCATTTTACTGCCTCTGAATCTTGTTTTCCCTTAATAAAACCATTATCACAAGGAAGTGGGCGTGTGCATGCTGACAAGCTAAAAGTGAGCGCTGGCTGAAGTTCGTGGTTAAGAAATAGGAGTCATCAACTTGGCTTTTGGTTGGGGAAGCTGATCCAGCTCAGGAACCAAGGATGGGCTGGTGCAGACAGGCCTGACTTTACAAAACAGACATGGGATTAGGAGGTGCCCAGAGACTGTGGGTGCACAGATGAGGGGATGAGGCTACACTACAATTCTTCCAGTTCTCTTAGGGGGAGGGGAGATACCCAATGGGTATGAACCAAGCAGTGTCTGTTCTTCTGGGTCAAATTTCACTCTGATTGGTCCCTGTGTCACGCTGTGAATTCAACCTCTACTATAAAAAAATTAAGTGACACTTTAGGCTGAAGTTAATTGAGTGAAAGTTTAGTGTCTGAGCCATACTTAGGCAAATGATGCTCATTCACATTAGGCAATTGCAGGAAGTTTAAGACAGTTTTTAAAAAATAAAGATGGAAGTAAGGTTTAAGGAAATCAACAAGTCATATTGCAGAGTCTTAGGGTCACCAATAGCATGGAACCATTGCTATCTCCAGGACTGAAGAAGCAAAAGGAGTTGGCAATTACCTTAACTTGGAAAGGGACACCTGTGAAAAGAGATGCCTAATAGACACTGTAGCTTTTGGTAAAAAAACACACAAAACAAACAAACACAGCTAACCTACAGCAGTGTGGCAGAGGGTGTGTCTGCATGCTAAATATTTCAGTCACTTCCTTCATCTCTGATATAGTCCTTTCCAACTCTTGCTGGAAAACAAATGGAAACTAAAATAAGGAAACATGTTGAAAAAGCTTATAGAGATTTTCTGGAGCACGGAGTAGAAAGTTAGAGAGTGGATCTTGAAGTAAAAATGGGAAATATAGGAGATACTCTCATAATAATTATAACAGACAAGTGATTTTGGGTAGTGTGTCTCTTTTAGTATAATTAACAAAAAACGATATGGGAAACAATTGATAACCTACACTAAGAAAAGAGAACTATACAAATTGACCATACCTCTGTGACACCCACCAGCCAATCAGGAGTGAGTATGCAAAATAACCCAACAAAGATGGTGGATTAATTTGCATAGGCAGGCCTGGAGCAGCTGGGTGGAGCAGGATGCCTGCTATGAGGGGAAGGGAAGGGAATAGAGGGAGCTACAGGAACAGTGGTCTAGCCAAAATGAGCACTGAAGGCTTTGACTAGAGTGAAGACTCCAGCCAGCCAGAGCAAAGACTCTGGCAGTCACAAAGATGGAAGGCAACAGCCAGACAAAGACCTGGGTCCAGGTGGCAGAGGACAACTGGTGCTGGCAGCCAGGGGAAGGAAGGCCTATTGCACAAATCTAATAATAATAGCAGTATGTTTCTATTTTAAATTTTGCTAGATGAAGCCCAAGGCTTTGAGAACAGAAATTACTCTCTCGGAGAGTGTACCCCGTTTCCATCACAGGCTGGATGATGACCATGGCATTCGAATCAGCATCAGCTGAAACCAAGGAGGCAGGAAGAGCAGGTGATCATGAGAAACTCCTTTCCTGGTTTAGATCCTTACTTTGGGGAATATGCTTAGGACTCTGAAGATCTGAGCAGACCTGATACTTCCCTCAGGCCCTCTTGTGTCCTGACCATGGGTATCTGTCTCTGTGTGCCTCATAATGAGGCTACCCTTTCATAGTTAGCACTAGTAGCCATCCTGGTGACTTCTTCAGATGGAAGCTTTCATATTTAGGTCAAGAGCCTGACTAAAGGGACTGGTTGTTTGAGATACTGTGCTTATCTTCCCAAAGTGAGCAGCCTCCCCATATTTTTTAGGGTAGTGGCTTCAGGATGGAGGGAATCACTGTGCTGTCACACTGAATTCTAGGACAGGAGATGGGGGCTCATGGGCCCGGAAGCGTGTTTATGGTTTTGTCCCCGATTCTACTCTTTACAGTAACCGTATCTTTCTGTGTCATGTGAATGTTGGTGTTTTGAAAAGATCCCTCAACTTTATCTTAATTCCAGTGCCTGAAATCCTATGGTCCATGGAACATTCCTTAAAGCAGTTTGATGTATTACAATTATGATATATTATAATTACTAGCTCCTGTTTTACTAGCTACTGATGCTCCCAGGGGATTGAAGTCCACATTTGGTAGTTGGTAGAGCTGAAGTTTGACATAGGCTTGCTTGATTCTAAAGCCAGTCTTCTGAATGATTGCATCCTATTCAGCATGGGTTGAAACAAACAGCATGACTTTGGTATTCAACTTCTATGTTCTAAGCCTCAATTTCTTCATCTCAAAAATGGAATCTGGGGATGGGGACACAACATAGAGTAGAAAGGCTGCAGCCACCGAAGTTAAACTTGATCGTCTTTAAAATGTTTCCAAACCCAGACTTGGAAGTAGGAATGATTCCAGAGTCTTCCCTTTCTGGATATCATGATCATATTTTCTCTTTATTGTGAGAAGGGGCAGAATATTGGCATTGAAAAGAATTATTGCACTTGAAATCATAAAAATGGAGTTTTTTACTCTCCCAGTTGTGAGCTGAATGAGCTTGTGCAAGACACTTAATTCAGACTCACTGTTTCCTTATTTGTCCAATGTATACTTACTCTATAAACCTACATACAATACGAGAACACAGAGTCCCAATTGATTCAGTGAGAAAATGCTATGTCATAAATCATTCTATGCTAGGTCATTTTAATTCAATACACGTTTACCATTTATTTTCCATGAGGAAACTGAATTTTACCAGCAGAACTAAAGTGGGACCAGGGAGGTGTGCTTGCTTCTTCATCTAGTGGTTACATTATCATCGAGTTACTAGGGGTGATCAACTTTAATATGTTATTATTTGTATTTAAAAAAAATTTAAGATAGAGGCAATAAGGAGGTAATATCATAGAGCATTTGAGTGATAATATAGTTTATGAAAACAAGTTTCATAAATTTTTGTGAAGCATAAACCCATAAAAGTTACTGATAAGTACTCAGTAAACCGCTTTAATCTGATACACACTAGTATATTACATCAACGCAGATGCATCTGTCATTGGTGGGATCAATGCTTCTTCCCTGAACTCTGCTGACAGCACAGTGGTTTTCCCCTTTCCAGTATAACTCCGTGTTTGGTCCCTTGTGTGGTTGGCTAGTGAACATGTGCTAAAGGGATGGGGGAAACGTAGGGAAAATAATACAGGCCCCTTGGCTCCCTGCAAGATGCAAGTCAGGGAAACCTGCAGTGAAGGGTCTTAGGGGAGTAATTTCCTTCTCCCCATATTGATGAGGCTTTGTTTCATCAATAAGGAAAACCAGGCAAACACAAACCTGAAGTTCTATAATGTTGCTTAGAACAAGAAGCGTTAATAGCCCATCTATTTATTTTCCACCAGACAAATCAGATTCCTGCACATGCCGGAGAAAGTCAGATGGGTATGTGCCAAGGGAGTATAGCTGCAAAAGTGATGAATTATTAAGAGAGAAATGACATGTCTTTTAGATGACTTTCCAAACTACTTTCATTGGTTGCCCCAAATGTACCTTTTGGTGTCAATATTAGGTAGAATACACAATCAATTTATAATCAAGTTATAATCAATTTATAATCAATTCTCCTCCCATTATAGATACAAGAAAAAACACTACTTTAAAAAAATCACTAAAAGACAATAAGAGGTCACTTTTTTCAAGGTGGGATCAGTACAATGTAAGAATTACCTTATATTGTTGTGCTCAGAATCATTCTGTGCTTGTTTATAAGGATGGAACAGACCAGAATAAAAACTAGTAGGCCAACCCAGTGGACTTGGGAAGTATTTGCAAAATATTCTTTAAGATATTTTGTGTCTTTAGTAGTTGTACATCTTGAAGGAAGAATAGGCAAACTATCCGATTTAAGCTTTATTCTCATCCATGGTTTTGATGATCAAACTAAGAAGAAACAGAAGGAAAACCTAATTACAGGCTTTTGGAGTTTCCTGACCCGGGTTGGAAAATACCCAAACCTCCCCCAATTCTTTAATTTAAATTGCATGTTCTCCTTATGTTACAAAGTTTAATGTAAGTCTTTCCAAAATAAGGGAGGAGCCCAAATGAAGTTTAAATGAAGTTCATGAAAGTTTTAACTCTTCTGTTGTACCTGTCAGGTCCCCTACAGGATGAGACCTGAGGTTTGTCGCAGGTTCAGAAAGGGGAGCTAGAGATAAATCTGGGTTTTATTCTCACCTCCTAGAAAAGTTTGGAAGTAGTAGTTGGTTGATGATGTTTTATGTGTGTGTGTGTGTGTGTGTGTGTGTGTGTGTTTTCTGGAACTGATTGAATGCAAGTTGGTCTCAGTCAAATCTAAGCTATACTCTCTTCTTCTTCTTTTTTTAAAATATATATATTTTATTGATTTTTTACAGAGAGGAAGGGAGAGGAATAGAAAGTCAGAAACATCGATGAGAGAGAGAGAGACATCAATCAGCCGCCTCCTGCACGCCCCACACTGGAGATGTGCCCGCAAGCAAGGTACATGCCCCCAACCGGAATCAAACTTGGGACCTTTCAGTCCTCAGGCCGAGGCTCTATCCACTGAGCCAAACCGGTCTCGGCTATACTCTCTTCTTTTGAAAGTTGTAACAGAGTTCGAGTACACATGGCAGGTTTTTGAAACAGTGAGATTCTATGAGAAATTATTTGATAGTTTGTTTCACTCACTCATTCTCTCATTGATTCATTAATTCATGGCACTGTGATGCAGTGCTGTAATCGTCTAGCCAAATTTCAAACCCAACCTTTGGGAATATGGATCCTTATTTAGAATTATAAAACTCCTTGAGCCATCATTTCCTTAGTGAAGTCCATAAAGCTTAACTCACGGAGGAGGAATGGAGAAGGTTCTAGAACTTGGTGTTAGACTGCTATAGTGTGTCCTTAACGGCAGTGCTGGTCTTTGCTTTAGATCTTGGTGCCTAAAGAATAAAGTAAGCCCTCCACCCACGGGTGCTGTTTGAGGGGTCTGCCTGACCACCTCATTGCTTCCTTCTTCATAACTAAAATTGCAGCCACTTGATAAGACAGTCTTTTCCTTCTCGATGTGTTTCTTTCCTCCAAGCTCTGTTCTTACAAATACAGTGTCCATGTGGTCTCAATCAGCTTTTCTCCCCGCACCTTCGGTTTAATAGGCTTCTGGCATTTGGATGTGCCTGGAACACTGCAGTTTCTTTTTTATATTAGAAAACATCTATATAAAATATAAAATGAAATAAAGACAGAGAATTAATATCCTGCTTTTGAGATGCAGTGACTAATTAGTGTGACACAGGCCTGTGGGGGGCTTAATGTAAGTTAATCTTTAGCAGGTGTTTTTGCTGCCTGATGACAACATCTGTCTCAGGAGGAAGGTAGAGGCAAAGACACACACACACACACACACACACACACACACACACACACCCAACTCCAGAGCGTCAGGAAAATAGACTTCAGTGATGCAGCCTCTATATACTAGGAAGACCTAGAACTTCACCATCCCAATCAGAAACCACAAGCCACATGTGGCTATTTAGTGAGTAAAAAATAAATTTAAATGATTAAAATTAAATAAAATAAAACATTTAGCTCCTCACTCAAGCCACAGTCCAGGTGCTAAAGCGTCCCTTATAGACTATGGAGCAGACAGAGAATGTTCCTGTCTGGGTGCAAAGGTCTATTAGGCAGCACATGTTAGCAGTGGCAAAACACCACCAGGCGGTAGACTTCGGTTCAGCAACCTCACTACTTGAGTTCTAAGTACTAAGAAATAATTCAGAGCCAAGACTAAAACTATAAGAGAAAGTTTTATTTAGAAAGTCACAGAAGTAGAACAAGTGAATTGTAGAAGAAATGGGCTCAGAACCCAGTTACAGAGGTAAAAGAAGTGCCCTTGGAGGTTGGGGATGTGTGTGCCTGGGAGAGAGGGGCAGGGGGGTGGGAGAGAGGGTAGTGGGGGGGGGAGAGAGATGAAAGAGGGAAAAGGATGTAGGCATGCTTTGGAAAAGAGAGCACATGGAGAGTCCCTGTACCAAAGGCTTTTCAAAAGCTTTTATCTGGAGGCCTTAGGGGAGAATCCCAATAGAACATTCATCAGTTTTCCAGGTGTGCCCTCTCATGGTCTCCACTGATTGGTGGGCATGGGGAAGTCATTAGTCAGAGCAGCTTGTTCTGATGTCAGCCATGGTGTCACTCCATCTGATTTTGTGGCTTCTCAAGACTTGGAGCTGAAATATAGCTGAAGCCTAGATATCATCTTCCAGGGGTTCATGTTTAAGGGAGTGGACATGCAACAGTTTATAGTTTTGCCTGTTGCCAGGCACCAGACTCTCTCCACTCAGGTAACCCTCTGTACCTGGCCTATCATTCCCATTCTGCTCATGCCTGTCTGTCTACTACAGGTGGACCTAGAGTAAAATAGGTAAGGAGTGTGGAAGAGATTAGGTAAAGCTAGAATTCTCGCTCTGCCACTTTTAGCTGGGTGGCCATGACAAATGACTAAATCTCATCCCTGTCCCTTTCCTCCCTCTTTTGTCTTGTAAGGCCCCTCTCTCTTTCTCTCTTATCCTTTCTCCCTCTCCCTCACCCTCCCATAAACTCTGAGGACCCTTCTTTTGTCTCTGTAGCTCATTCCTGAGCCTGTTTCTTTTACAGATCACTTGTGACTTTCAAAATAAACTTTTTTTTATAAAGTCTTGGCTCTAAAGTTGTTTGTCTCCTTGTTTACTGCCTGTTGTCACCATCCCTTATTACACATACACACTATGTAGTTTTCATCAAACACCAACCAATTCTCCAATTCTGACACCAACTGGGTGTCCAACAGTTTAATTCAACTCTGACACCAGCTAAAGTTAGTGTGAACCCTGCACGTTAAGTGCTCAGTCCCATCTCAGATGTCAGTCAGAAACGGGGTACCCAAGCTACCCACACTTCTGCTGGATCAACCACAAATTCAGGAGTTCTCGTGAGCTTTTCCTCAGGTCCAATAATTTGCTAGAATGACTCAAAGAACTCAGAAAAGTGCTTTCCTTAATGATTACTGGCTTATTATAAAGAATACAATTCAAGAACAGCCAAATGGAAGAGGAGCTTAAGGCATCTCAGCACCTCGATGTGTTTGCCAATCTTGAAACTCTCTTAGCTGGCATTGTTTCTGAGTGTCTACCAAAGCTTAATTACATAGGCACAATAGAGTAAACCATGGGCCATTGGTGATTGATTCAATCTCTAGCTGAAGAGTCAAGGAAGATGCAAATGACTGCATTCCCATGAGAAAGGGCAGTGGGTGATGCAGTGTCCCAGGAGGTGCTGACAGACAGGACCAGAGTGAGGAAGCCAGCTAGCCACTTGTAGTGCTGATAGGTGATGAGGCTGAGCCCCCTTTAAACCTCTCTGAGAACCATTCCTGCAAAGAACCCTGGACAGAACTAAAGACCATATGTCGCAGCATCAGAATTGACTCTGAAGGCTTTTTAAGCAGCACAGAATGAGGAATTGAGATTCATAATTAGTGGGTTGGCGAAGGCCATCACTAATGACCTGTCATATATATGTAATTATGATGTCCCAGGCAATGACAGGCATGAGCAGAGTAGGAACAGTAAGCCAGGTACAGAAGGTCATCAGGGCGGAAAGCCCCAGGTGCCTAGCAATGGGCAAAACTGGGAACACAGGTATGTAGAGTAGGACCTCACCCCCAAGGTAACCTTTCCTCCCCTAGCATATTACTGGTCATGTGGTTTACACCCCTTGACCTTTCATATCACTGGTCATGTGGTTTGGACCATCTCCCATGAACATGTCTTTTTTTTTTTTTTTAATTAGAAGAAAAAAAATGAACGTAAGTCCAACCTGGATTATATCTGTCTTGATAACATCTGCAGCCACAGAATATATTTTTTATTAATGGAGGAAGGAGCTGTGAATGGAGAAACTAAATCTTGGCCTTATGAGCTACTGAATTGGAGGCTGCTCATCATTAACAGGACAGGTTGCCATGCACATAATTAAAATACTCAGTTTGGTTGAATTCTGGCAAGGTAGTCCAAATTCAGTGTGTTGGTTTGGAATTCAAAGCATGGTGAGATTTTCTTTTAGCTTTTAAGACTACTATGTTATTTTTAAAAAATATGCATCCTGGGAAAAAGTATCTTTATGACCCCATTTGGAGGTCCTTAAGCCAAGTCCACAAGCAACAGATTTCAGCTCCTCATTAAAACAAGTACAAAAGCCAGATGGTGTCTGAGATGGTCTCTCACCTCAGGGTCTCACTGCTCTTCTCACCCCCTTTCTCCTCCAATACTGTAGTAATAATCTGGTCATTATTGACAGGAAAGGATTAAAGGGAAGGCTAGATGATATAGGCATGCCAGGAAGCTGAAGTTCATATTCTCCAAGCCTGTTCCTCACTACAAGTGCGCAAACCTGAATATTTAAAATTCTGAACAAAGGAGCGGTCTGTTCTCTTGTGCTTGCCTGCCTGCACTCCTGTGACTCCTGTGGCAGGGCATGGACACGCCTGGGCCCATGTGGCTCACGGCCATTGGGACGCCACACAACGGACCAATGGACTTTAATTAGCCCGATGCTGAACTGGACCGGCTGCAACATGGAACAGAAGCTCTGGACACTAGCCCTGCTTTGGGCTCTACTGAACCCCCAGCAGCACCTCCTTCAGGACTAATTTAAGGGGGATGGAACTTTGGAACCCGAAGAATGTAATTCCATGTGAATAAAGTCTTTTCCCACATCTCATTCACCTGTGGGGGCTTCTGAAAATTCTTATTTCAGTGATACCCCAAGAACCTCACCCTCATGAGGGACAGGGAAATGTGATTCTCTGGTAACACTCCCACTATGTATATTCAAAATTACTAAATCTCCTCTTTTGTTCCACATTTTGACTCCATCCCCAATTTCCATTTCCACTTCTGGTCTTTTATAAAATTTCCTTCTTTCTGATTATACTTAACTAGAGGCCTGATGCATGAAATTCGTGCACAGGAGGTGGGGGTGGGGTGGGAGGAGGTGGTGTCCTTCAGCCCAGCCTGCTCTCTCTTCAATCTGGGAGCATTAAGAGCCCATCTATTTATTTTCCACTAGACAGATATGATCAGATCTAAATGGGCAGTCGGACATCCCTCTCACAATCTGGGACTGTTCGCTCCAAACTGCTCACCTGCCTGCCTTCCTGATTGCCCCTAACCACTTCTTCCTGCCAGCCTGATCACCCTCAACCACTCCCCTACCAGCCTTATTGATGCCTAACTGCTCCCCTGCCAGCCTGTTTGCCCCTAACTCCCCTCCCCTGCAGGCTTGGGTCCCCCCCAAACTGCCCTTCCCTGCAGGCCCAATCACCCCCAACTTCCCTCCTCTGCTAGCCTGATCAACCCCAACTGTCCTCCCTTGAAGGCATGGTCCCTCCCAACTTCCCTCCCCTGCTGGCCTAATTGCCCCAAACTGTTCTCCCTTGCAGGCCTGGTCCCTGCCAACTGCCCTCCCCGGCTGGCCATCTTGTGGTGGCCATCTTGTGTCCACATGGGGGCAGAATCTTTTGACCACAGGGGGCAGTCATCTTGTGTATTGGAGTGATGGTCAATCTGCATATTACTCTTTAATTAGATAGGATAGAGGCCTGGTGCACAGGTGGTGCCAGCTGGTTTGCCATGAAGGGTGTCCTGGATCAGGGTGGAGGTTCTCTTGGGGCATGGGGTGCCCTGAGCAAGGGGCCTGTGGTGGTTTGTAGGCTGGTCACGCCCCCTGGAGATCCAAGTGGAGGCCCTGGTATCTGGGGTTTATTTATCTTGTAAAATTGAAAATTTGTAGCCTGGAATGGAGCCAAGCCTTATGCTCACACAGCCATTGAAACTTTGTTGCCTAAAGTAGAGGTCCAGGCCGCCAGGGTAGGCAGAAAGCTTGGCTTCTTCCATCACCAGGGGCAATCCAAGCCTCCCTCCTGCTCTCTCTGTGGCCATAGCCATCTTGATTGGGTTAATTTGCATACTCACTATGATTGGCTGGTGGGCTTGGCTGGTGGGTGCAGCAGAGGTACAGTCAATTTGCACATCACTCTTTTATTAGATAGGATAATTAGACTTTGGAGGCCATGTTTGATTTCTGGCTTAGCTCATCTCTATGCTTTTAAAATCAACCTGCCTACAAATGAGCACTCCCTGACCTTAGACCCTGGTTCTCTAACTGCATACTGACCTTGGCTTTTGAATTGGGGGCCTTTAGCCTCCTGGCGGAACTGCTGGTTGCTTCAAGCTTCCATCTGAAATGGGAGTTTTGGACTAGAAAGGACAGTGCTCCCCTTGGCAGGATGGTTTCTCCTAGACTTAACCACCGACGGAAGATGGTATAGAAAAGGTGGAAATTTATTGAAGAACAAATACAGACTCTAATGAAGGGAGGGGGAAAGAGTCCCACGGAGTCCCAGTGTCCAGGTTTATAAAGGCTGCAATTTTTTGTGCCTTGATATCCCCTCTGATTGGTCACTATTCCCCTTTGATTTGGTCACTATTGTTACTCCAGAGCTCAAGTCTCATGAAGTACTTGAAGTTCCCTCCTTCTTCTCCCTTATGGTTCTCCTATTCCCTCTTGGCTTTTCTTTCTCCTTCCCTTTTTTTTTGTAAATGTGTACCTTTTGCTACTCCCAGCTCCCTTGACTTATGGAAATGTAACTTCTCCCAGCTCCTTTGTCTTAGGGGAATATACTCTTTTGCAAATCTGTAGCCCTGTGTTTTTTTCTATGGGCCCCTTAATTTTTAAAAATTTCCTAAACCTGCCTATTTCACCCCCCCAAAATTCCTTCCACATCTAAATAGAGCCAGTACAGACTCTGCTCTTGTGTGCAACCTGATGAATTGTCTTTGTTAAAGAAGAGAAAACCTAGTGGCTTATGTCAGCCTCCCACTAGAAATTGTTTTTTTGGACAAACACTTTGACCAGAGTTTTATGAATTAAAAAGAAATTATATTATAATGATACATTTGCACATTGGTTTCCTGAAAATGGATTGTTTTGAGTTGATCCTTCTAGAAGATGTGTGTTTACATTGACATTTATGGTTATAGCCTTGAGACACAGCCAAACCACAAGTCTAGATTTTGGGTAATGAACATGTAGCTGGAAAGATGGGTCATTCTAATGGAAGATAAATCAAACACCGACAGTGTGGATTGTTGACTTGCAGTAAATGAATGAGAAAAGTAACGAGTTGTAGGTTATATTTTTGAAGGTTGATATAAATTCCTCTTCCTCTCCCCTTAAACTTGAGAAAGAAATTAAAATGATTCTTTTGGCTATCAGCCCAGCTTAAACTGTTGTCAGGGACTCCCTGAGCCAGCAATTCTTAGCTGTGCACTGCACCCTTCCACCTCAGGACATATTTATGCTTAAACTTGCAGGATTATAGAATCACAAAGTGACCTGCAAAGTAACTGGGGATCTTTTATATGGGAGTAAGCAATATTCTTACCTATTTCATAGGCTTCATAGATTCTTATTGGGGAGACCATGAATTATCTCTGGAGGATCCACAGAACTCCTAACATTCTATGTGAAAAATGTTCTAAATACATACATGTACTCATGTTCTGCAGAGGGAACCCAGAACTGGCATCAGATTCTCAAAGTGGTGTGCAATGGCTCAAATCTCTGGGACAGTTAGGATAAGATACAGAAGCAGGTAGTAGCTGTTTCAGGTTTTTCCTCTGCCAGGCATCAGAGTCTGCAAATTCCCTGGAGACAGGTGCTTTCTTGTTTTTGTCACCCTCTACATTCTAGCCCAGTGGGTAACAAGAAAAAAATCTACATGGTGAATATTTAATGTAATTGTCACTTTAACTTCAAAAATGTAAAAATGTCAAAAATGTTCTCAGAATTGAGAAAATATGGTAGCATAAGCTTAATTATTTTTTTTATTGAATAGATAAATGAATACATGGTAATCAACATGAATAATCATAATAATAACTTCCACTTAATTATTTATTATGTGCCAGGTACTTAACCACACCTCCTACATGCATTATCTCATTATTTGGAATTTCAACACTGTGCAGCAAGTGTTATTATCTTAGTTTGACAAATAAAGACATTAAGGCTTTGAATAATAACTTTTAAAGGCTCTCAGTGTTAGTGGGAAGCAGAACAGAATTTGAACTTGGGTTTGTTTGAATATCAAATTCTCTATCGTTTTGAAGGCAAAGTTATACATACAATCAATTTATAAACAGATCTTCCTTCTTTTCCCTGATCCTAATCAAGAATAGAATTCTTAACACTGGTCGTGGGGATGTCTTAGTTTCTTTTATACACTCTCTGCTATTTTGTGTTCACCCTGGTATTGAGTAGAACTTTAAGCCATAAAAATTGGCTACAGGTGTGATAAGTACTCATCAGAGGTATAGCTGAAGGTGTTTTCTAAGGACAGGAGAAGGGTGGTGGTTGTCAAATAAAAAGATCAGAGAAACCTTTACAAGGTATATGACTTAGCATTTATCACAAATTGTTATACATATATAAATATTTGTGTGTAAATTAATTTGTTTTATTCACAATATACCAATGGGCATATTGACAGTAAAAATAGATCATCCTGAATATCCTGGATCTAGAAAAGAAAGGCCTAGCAAACATACACACACACACACACGATATATATAAGAATGTATATTTCTAATGACTAAAAGTAGAGTGAGGGGGTTGTAATTTGAGAAAGTGGAAACTGGGGGACAGGGATTTTTAACACTAGAGGCAAAGAATATTCCAGAAACAGCAGAAGTATTATTTTAGGATATCATTTGTAAGAGTGGAAGAAATTAAAAGACAGTTCTAGCTGGTTTGGCTCAGTGGATATAGTGTTGGCCTTTGTTTGGACTAAAAGGTTCTGGTTTGAATTATGGTCAAGGACACATATTTGGGTTGCAGGCTTGATCCCCAGTTGGGGACTTGCAGGAGGCAGCTGATCAATGACTCTCTCATCATTGATGTTTCTATCTTTCTCCCTCTCCTTTTCTCTCTGAAATCAATAAAAATAAAATGTTAAAAAAAGAAAAAAATTAAAAGGTAATTATCATCTATATATAGTGTGTCCTCCCAACAATATATACATACCTGAATAATTATAAAGTCAGTGCTTATTAAAATACATTTCATTTTCAAAATGTAATAGAAATCAACCTTTAAAGTTTGTATACATTTTTTAGGACACCCTGTAAATGGACTGTAAATGGACATTCACCATTCAGTAATATTTTCTCTCATAGAGTAGAAAAGTTAAATAGGTTCATAAGCATTTGAGTTTGCTCCAATTTTACTTAATTCCAAGCCTTCTCTCTCTTTTTTTAAAATATATTTTATTGATTTTTCACAGAGAGGAAGGGAGAGGGACAGAAAGTCACAAACATCGATGAAAGAGACATCGATCAGCCGCCTCCTGCACGCCCCCCACTGGAGATGTGCCCGCAAGCAAGGCACATGCCCCCAACCGGAATCGAACCCGGGACCTTTCAGTCTGCAAGCCGACACTCTATCCACTGAGCCAAACCGGTCTCTGCCCAAGCCTTCTCTTGATAAACATGAACACTTTTTAGTGTCAGGATTTTAATATTTTAGTCTTTGCCCTTAACAGTAATCTCTAAATCCCAGAATTCCTCAGTAGATCTGTAGATTCTCTTTATATAATTCAGGTTCTATTTTCTCGGGTTATTATATTTACTCCATTCTGACTGACACATTACTTGAATCTAATGTTCAGCAAATTCTTAGAACCTTAACTTACTTCTTCCTGGGGAGCAGGCAAGAAATCTGGTGAACATTAATTTTTATTTTTTTATTTTTATTTTTTTTACACAAACCAGTAACGTGGTCATTTATTATCATTCTCAAATATTATGTACTATACATGATTGTATGTGCTATATTTATCTACACCAGCAGTTCAGTAGGTTTGTTCATACCAGCACCACCACACACACATGAGTAATGTGTTGCATTACAATGTTATGATGACTACAACACGACAAAGCAATAGGAGTTTTTCAGCTCCATTTTATTCTTATGGAACCTCTATCATATATTTGGTTCATCATTGACTGAAATGCCATTATACAGCACATGACAGTATTTGCATTTCTTTAATAAGCTATTACTCTGGAGACCACTTCTTATCAGGAATTGGTAATTATCACCAGATAAAATTGGCATTATACAAATTATCTGTTCTGAGTTGGACTTTCTTGTTATTTGGAACTCTTATTTATTTATTTATTTATTTATTTATTTATTTGAGGCCTCATGCACAGAGTTCATGCAAGAGTAGGCCTTCCTTCCCCTAGCTTCTGATACTGGCTTCCCTCTCGCACCTGAGACCTGGGCTTCCCTCAAAGTCCCAGCTTCATCTGGAAGGTTGTCTGGAAGGATGCCTGGTCTAATTAGCATATTATACTTTTATTATTATAGATTCCTCACCTGAGTATATTTTTTAATTGATTTTTGGAGAGAGAGGATGGGAGGAGGAGAGACAAAGAAAGAGAAACATTGATGTGAGACACACATTGATTGATTGCCTCCCTCAAGTGCACTGACCAGAGTCAGGGATCCAGCCTGCAATTGAAGTACATTCCCTTGATTCAAATCGAATCTGGGACACTTCCATTTGCAGGCTGATGCTCCATCCACTGAGCAAACCCAGCCAAGTCTGGAATTCTTTATTTGTTGAACTATCTTACTTTCCCATCAGCTCAGCCATGCATTGAAATGTTTCAATTTCCCTATACCCAGTAATTTATTTTTTGTGTGTGTCAGCCACATAAAGGAATTTTATTTTTTTCCACCTTCTAAATTAAGGTATTAAACGAGTATATATCTTCCTATTGCACCCCCCATCCCACTCTCATGCATACCCTTACCCCAAGTGTCTTGCATTCATTGGTTATGCTTATATGCATGCATACAAGTCCTTTGGTTGATCTCTTATCTCCCCCACCTCTCCCTAACCTTCCTTCTGTTTGACAGCCTGTTTGATGCTTTACTGTCTCTGTATCTTTTTTTAAAATTTGTTTATTTATTTATTGTTTCCCTATTGCCTTCCCCACCCTCCAGTACATGCCCTCATCCATCTCCTCTCCTTTCCTCCCATTGCCCTGTATCCATTGGCTATGTCTACACACACATGCATACAAGTCTTTCAGTTGATCTCCTACAGGTCCCTTTCCCCAAACTTCCCCTGCCTTCCCACTGTAGCAAGACAGTCTGTTCATTGCTTCTTTGCCTCTGCATCTGCTTTCCGCCCACCCCTGATTCTTGTCTTTGAAAACATCTTGCCCCTGTAGGCTAGAAATAAACCCACAAGAGCAAAAGAAAAATGTTTGGGTCCCAATTTCAATGTCCGATAGCTTTGAGTACCAGTTTCAATGCCAGACAGTTCCTTATGTGTACATGTCATCAATGATATCTGGATAGTGGACAGATGGTGGTGATGCTGGTTTGGTCCTGGGCATCCTGTAGCGATGCTCAGCTGCTAACTGTGCACATGGCAATGTGTCGTCAGTGTCTTCCATCTCTGGACTGTTTCTCCTCTTGTCTTCATGGTTGGCGCAGACCTATCAGTTCCTCTCTGTTGCAGGAGTCCACTTGGTCTTGGAGTTGTTTTCTGAAAGTATATAAACATATTCTCCACCAAGAGTTAATAAAGGAATCTTTTCTATAAAATTGACTTGGGGTCCTTTTTATTTTTGCTGAAACTATTTTCCTTTGGCTTATTTTGATACCATGTGTGTTTTTTTCATGGGTGTCTTGCTGTTAGTATTACAAATGGAAATTAATTTTCTAAAGTGAAAATTTTCTAGATGTAATTTACTTACCTGATATTTTTCCTTACATAATATTATCCTATTCTCCCCCCAACTTTTTTTGATTAATGGAGAATTTGGTAAGATTTTTTTAATACAATCTTGATAACTTTAAATTTTAATTTTTTGCACACAAATATGCCTGTTTTATGTTCATTACATATTAAGCAATTTTACCATGAGAGGAGCTATCAATAGAAATTTTAATTAATACTTTAGAAACAGCTTTTTGTCCAGTACACTTAAATTTCTTGGATGTTCCATTATTTCAGTTTGCCAATTTAAATTAACCTGAAAGCTTGATAACTCTTTTACATCTAATTTAATACTCTACCAACAATCCTAGATTACCTTGTATATATTAGTGGAGAGGTTTATTTTCATTGATTTGGCACTGAGCATTCCTAGTGCTAGGATGGATTTAGATATAGGGCAGCTGCTGTTGGCATGTTTCTGTCTGTTACCTGGGTCCTGATCTGAGCTGGGCCCAGTCTCTGTTACCTGGGTCCCGATCTATGCTGAGCATGGGAAGCGAGATAGCCATGGGGGTAGGAGACCTCCCTCAGAAGGAGTGAAGGTTCAGACCCCTGCAAGGTGAACATTAATTTTTAAATCCTGCAAAGGAAGTTTTAGTTTAATTGAAATTCCTTTGAAGGTCTCTCAAGCTAGAGCCATAATTTCTTAGGAACAAAAGTGGTAGGTAGCCTATCAAAATGTTTCTTTGAAAAAGTGATTCTTTTTGTTCACTTCAGAGGTTACCCTAATACTGCAGATATTTTTAACATATAGTAGTTTAGAAACCATCTTGTGGTATCCAAAGTAAAGTCTAAAAAGTCTTTTAATATTATGGTTTTAATATGTATGTGTTTTTTATTTTAAATGTAGGAGATAATTTTGTAGAAAGGACTTAGCATTTGTCATGTCTTTTTATAATATCTACATTTTAAAAATATTTAATTTTACTTTTATTGTGATGTCTTTGTTTTTATTTTTGGTATTTTATATTGAGGAGTATATTTTTTTAAGCAAAGTACTAGATTTGGAGGCAGAACCTTGGGACTTTGGAAAAGCCATCTAACATCATTTTGCCATCTGTAAAGTAGATAAAAATTGTCCCACTTCCAGTTTTATCTAATAATTTTTAAGGTGAAGTAAAAAAATTCTGTGATAATAATTTTGTGATACACAACAAAAGGAGCCTGGCTGGGGTGGATCAGTTGGTTGAGTGTCCTCCCTTGCATTAGGAAGTCACTAGTTGGATTCCTGGTCAAGGAATATGCCCAAATTTTGGGCTTGATCCTCAGTAGGAGGAATGCAAGAGGCAGCTGATTGATGTTTCTCTTTTATCCATGTATCTCTCTCTTTCTCCCTCTCCCTTCTTTTCTCTGAAATTAATAAAAACTTATTTAAATAGCAAAAAGAAAGTATAAACATGTAATTTTTAAAAATATAAAAATGCTTAGAATTTCACTGGCATATAATAAACAGTCAATGAATATTAGACAATATTATTTTTTCTAATAATTGTATTAAATTTGCAGTCTAGAGGTTCAGTCTAGAGGTTTGTTATGCAAGATAAAATAACTCATCTGACTAAGGGTAGGGCATGATGAAGAACTGAAAGGACAAAGCAGCAACAAACTCTCCTCCATCTTGTCCTATAGGGCTGGGCCCCCTGCCTAAATCCCCTCCCTCTTCTGGGAGGGGCCACAGGTGTGCCAGCAATGTCCTAACTTCCCCGACCACCGCCTGAATGGACCAATGAAGCTCCAGGAACACAGCGAGGGTCCTAATAAAGCTAAACCACAGAAAAACCCTGACCCAAGTGACCAATCTCTGTAACCCACGTCACTTCCCTAAGCCCACCCAAATGACCAACTCCATATAATCCATTATTCTACCAGGGCTTGCTCTCTTGTCTGGTTGCTGCACCAGAAAGAGGCTGAGAGCCAAACCCGAGTTTGAATAAAGACACTTTGCTTTTGCATCGGAAAAAGGCTCCTTGGTGGTTGATTATTGGGGACCCTGAACTCTGGGCATAACAGAACCAAATCTGGGTAAGAATTAGAAACAAAAGCAAAAGCACAGTCACAGAAAAAAATTCAACAAAAGATACATTTCTGGTGTTCTCCATATTGTTTGTGCCCCCTCAAAATTCATGGGGAATCTTAAAGGTAGAGTATATCATTTGGATAATACTATTGAAACAGGATTTTTTAGGGGTGAAAAAGGCAGATTTAGGAAATTTTAGAAATTTTGGAAAGGAAGAGGGCCAAGGAAGAAGCACAGGGCTGCAGAGCAGCAGAAGGTATATCTCCATAGAATAGGGGAGCTGAAAAACTGCAGCAGGTACATTTCCATAGAATGAGGGAGCTGGGAAGAGCAGAAGGTCTATATTTTCAAAATAAAGGGAAGGAAGCCCTTCATCCTGAGGAGAAGAAGAAGAAATCCCCAGGGGAATAGGAAACCAATAAGAAAGAAAAGGACATGTGAAGGATATGGGACATGTGAGGTTTAGAGGTTACTATATATAAACAGTCCAAGGAAATAGTGACCAACCAGAAGGTACACCAAGGCACCAAGATCTGTAAGCCTTTGTAAGCTGTAGGGAAAAGGAACTTAGTGGGACTCTTTCTCTCTCCCCACTGGGGAGTCTGTACTTGTTCTTCAATAAATGTCCACCTTTGCTGTACCATCTTCCATCCGTGAATTCATTCTTGACTCCATCGGACAAGAGTCCGAGAACAATCCTGTCCAGGGGAACATGTCCCAGTCCAAAAATTCTGTTTCTCTATTCAATGGAGAGAGAGCCTAAAGAGAATTCAATGGGGGAATAAAACCCTTATCGAGTTCTGGCTCTCTCGCTAATTATGGATATCACCTGTGAATGAGAGACTCCCTCAAAGCTCTTTAAATTTCTACAAGGTTTGCTTTCATACCCCCCTTTAAGAATGTCACTGTGGCAGGTAGAATAGTTCTCAAAGATGCTCAGGTCTTATCCCTGGAACCTTAGCATCTGTTAGGTTACATAGCAAAGGGTAATTGAGGTTGCAGATGGAATTAAGGTTGAAATCAGCTGATTGTAGCAGGACTAATCTGGGTTGTCCAGGTGTATTCAGTGTAATCACAAATGCTTAAAAGGCGGGATGGGGGAGGGGGAAGGAGAAGAAAGGGAAGAAGGCAGGCAGGAGAGGTTCTTGTCTCAAGGAGATGTGAATAAAGAGTATCCTTCAGAGAGATGCGACTTGCTAGTTTTGAAAATGGAGAAAGGAGGGTATGCATTGAGTATGAGTGGCCACTGGAAACTGGAAACGGCAAATAAGTGAATTATATTCTGGAGTTGGGGTAGGGAATGTCCAGCCCAAAGGCCCCCAAATCATTTGGTCTGGCCCTGCCAAGGCATTAGGGGTGAGTTAATTAGATGTCTGAGCAAATATAGCAGGCTAGTTTTTAAGTTGATACCTTTGTGTGGCCTGAGAATGATGTTATAGATAGCCAAATGGCGCTTGTCAGATAAAAGGTTCCCCACCTTTGTTTTAGAGCCTTCGGGAAAGAAGAGAACCATGCTGCCACCTTGATTTTTAGCCACTGAGACCCATGCTGAACTTCTGACATACTAAACTGTAAGATAATACATTTGTATTGTTTTGTAATTAAGTTACTGAGTTTGTGGTAGAGGAGGGTTGCTGGTGGAGTGGGGTTGTGGCTGGGGCACCCGGAGGTCTGAGTTGGATTGTCGGAGGGTTGCAGGTAGGAGCCCCTGGGGTCATGGAATGGAAAGGCTGGAAGTGGGGTGGGGGGTGAAGGTGGGGAGTGGGGATTTGAGGTGGGAAAGCCTGGGTGTGTGGGTGGAGCGACTTGGGTCTGGAATTGGAGCGACTCTGAGATTGCAGTTGGGGCGCCTGGGGGTGGTGGGTTCGCTCTTTATTGGTGAATTTAAAACCTTAGGGCTGGTATT
>PVJN01038527.1:0-20315 GCA_004026805.1 Lasiurus borealis
TCATTTCCTCTTCGCTCTTCTTCCTTTCCTCTTCGCTCTTCTTCCTTTCCTCTTCGCTCTTCTTAATTTCCTCTGTGTTCTTGTCGATTTTGTCTTCCAATCTTTTAAACCAGCTTATGATCGCTTCTCTGAACTCTTTCTCTGGCTGGCTTGTTTCTGCTTCTATTTCGTTTACTTCCTTTTCTGGTGAAACCTGCCTCTCTGTCTTATGTGGGCTGTTTCTTTTTCTGCCCATGGTTTTTCTTCTCCGGGTGTCTGGCTATGTAGTTCTCTCTCCTACGTTGATTGAGCCGCACAAACGTGTGCTCCGTGGATCTCTGAGTCCGCTGCGTGTCTGTGGATCTCTGAGTCCGCTGCGTGTCCGTGCTGATTGGAGAGCGGAGCTCTGGGTCCCCGGGTCCCCAGCTGTCTGATGGGTGCGCAGCTGCCGGCTTCAGATGGCTGCAGACATCCACCTCCCTCTGAAAGATGGCGTGGTCTCCGCGCTCCTGCCGGGGGCTCGGGCAGGCAAAAACCCTTTGCAGTGGGGCTGCCCGGCTGGGAGAGCCCCGTCCAGCAGTTCCCCGCCTTCTCCTGGAGGATATCTGGCTCCCAACTTGCCTCCAATCACTCCCAGTGCGACTCCCAGCCGCTCTCTCTCCCTCTGCCCAGCGACAAAGCTCCAGGTGCGTCTGTTTACTCCGCCGCCATTTCTGCAGACTACTTTTAAAATAAAGTATGCTAAGACAAAACAAAAAAGGTCAAAACAATAAAGTTGCCACAGAGAAAAACTCCAGGATGAGATTTTACTGGTGAATATTGCCAATTATATGAGAAAGAAATAATACATCTCTTTTTTATTTTCTAACATAAGGTTATATATTTCCCTCTAGGTGCCTCTTTTGCTGTATACCACAAATTTTGGTATGTTGTTTGTATTTTTAAATCCTCACTGACGACATGCTTAGAGAGCAGAAGGAAGAGAAAGAGAGAAACATTGATTGTCCACTCTGCACACACTTCCCAACTGGGCATCGATTCTGTAACCCAGGCATGTTCCCTAATGGGGAACAGAACTAACAACCCTTGGCTGCACAGGATGATGCTCCAACCAACTGAGCCACTCCAGTTGAAGCAATATTTTTATTGTAATTTACTTAAAAATATTTTCAAATCTCTCTGATGATTTCTTTTTTGATCTCTGTGTTTCTTATAAATGTGTCATATAAGTTCCAAATATTGAGGTCATCTATGTATGGATTTAAGGTTAGATTACCCAAAAGTATACCTGAAGGGACATTCATTCAACATCATACCTTGAAAATCTTTTTTTGTGCAAAGCATTATTCTAAGCTCTGGAAAAAATATCAGATAAACAAGATAGACAAATAACAACTAAATAATGAAAGTAATATCAAATGATTATAAAGGCTATGGAGAAAATTGAAGTGATAGAGATCGACAGTTGTGGGTAAGAGGGAACTGTATTAGGTTGTATGCTCTCATAAGATCTTCCTCAGAGGTAACATTTGATCTATTACTTGAATGAAAAGAAGTAGCCAGTTGGAGGCAGAGAGTTCTGAGCAGTAGGGACCACTGGTGTATATATCTTCAGGTTTATGTATACTAATAAAAGGGAAATATGCTAATTAGAACAGACATCTTTCAGATGTCTTTCCAGACATAGCCATGGTGGCAGGAGCTGAGGCAAAGGCAGTTAGGGGCAATCAGGCTGGCAGGGAGAGCAGTTAGGGATGATCAGGCAGGCAGGGGAGAAGTTAGGGTCATCAGGCTGGCAGGCAGAGGTGGTTAGGGATGATCAGGCAGTTAGGCAGGCAGCAGTCCCAGATTATGAGAGGAATGTCCTGGATTGGAGAGGGTGCAGGCCAGGCTGAGGGGACCCCTTATTTGTGCATGAATTATGAGCACTGGACCTCTAGTATAAACATAACATGTTTAAGTTACAGAAGGAAGGAGCTTGGGGAAGGTGTTAGAATTAAGGATGGAGAAGCATGCAGGGTCCAGATCTTGAAGGCCTTCTCATAGGCATGGTAAGAAGTTAGATTTTATTCCAAGTGCAATATGAAACCATCAGAGCATTTTACTCAAGGGAGTAGCAGGGTGTGTTTTTTTTTTAAGGACATATTAATGGTTCTTTAGAGAAAAGACTGTAGGATGCAACAGTGGAAGCCAGAGGTGAATATAAAAGCAATTGGTATTTGGTTTGCCATAAGTACCTACCAATAAGTGAAAGCTTTAAAGGCAAAAACCATTTAAACAGATGGCTGTACAAATGCTCTTGTTTGAAGGACATTCTTATGAGAACATTTTGTGGAAACCAAGGCATAGTGAAATAAAATGCCTTGAAATATGACTGCTTCTCTGTGGTTTCCATTACTCGTTTGGCCCAAAGAAACTGATTTGGGATAATATTTTTACAGATTATGATTATAGATGCTCCAGAACCCAAATTCTAATGTTTCCATCTCCCTCTCACTCTGTTCTTATTTAAATATGAATTCCACAACAGTAAGAAAAACAATTCTGTGTATTAGTATGCAAGAAAAACTTAAGAAATGAGAAATAACACAGTGATCTAGTCCCCCTCTGGTGGTCACCACGCTCAAAAGCTTGCCCTTATTCAGTTGCTCCTGAGGGCATCAGTACCCCAGCTTCACTGAGCTCTCTGGTGGAATATACTTTCCCCATACCCTTTTATTCCCATATTACTTCTATTACGGCATTTAACAGAACCAGGCTCATTGTAGAGTTATTTTATCTCTCTGTTAGGTTCTAATTTCTGGAGGACAAGGGATGCATTTTAATTATCTTTGTTTCCCTGATGCTGTTTATGTATTTTACACCTAAAAGGTTCTCAGTAAATGTTTCTAGAACAGAATATATACCCCGGAAAGCTCAAAAACAGTGGAGAATTTTATGCAGGCATTTTGCTTACGGTAGGAAAAACTCAGGTTCTCAGTGGAACTATGTTTTTATTACACACTAGCTGGGTAGAAAGGAGGAGAAATAGTTAAAGAAAACAATAGTAGCAGATGAGATGGCATAGAGGATCTTGAAAGGAACAACAATTAAAGTTTTAAATCCAATGTTAGCTGTCAGAATACACTAAGAATAATTTTGGAATGCCTGAGCAGCTGAAATGTCTTGAGCAGGGCAGGATTAAAGGATTTTAATGTCCTAAAAAAAGCTTTTCTGCTGGGGCAGCGGTGGTTGGAATGTGAGCTGCCTTCCCTGCATGCTAAGCTCAACCTGTTTGTCCTTTGCAGCCCAGTTGTGGGAAAAGGTGGCGACTTTTCCAGAAAGATCATGAAAGGACCGGTTGCTTTTAAGGAACACAGTTTTCCTAGGAACTTAAAACAACCTCTAGGGTAAATCTTTTAGCAAAAGATTGCTCCCAATCTTTTCCACTTAGAAGGTAATAGAGGGAAAGGGGGATGCAGGGAAGGAAGAAAGATAAATTGGGCATTTTAGTGCACTGAGAGGAGAGACAGAAGATCATTGCAGTCCAAGAGGCTTAGTAGCCTAGAGAGAGGCCAGGATTTCTGTAACCCTGAAAGGGACAGGGGCTACTGGTTTCATTAAATAGGTGCTCTGAAACCCCAAAGAGAATGTAGCAGGAATATTGCCAATGTTATGAATAAAGCCCAAACTCACAACCCTTAAGGCTTTGGCACACAAACATGGCTGATGTCAACTTCATCTGGAGAGATTTAATAAAAACACAGAATCTTGCAATCTTACAGATAAACAAATGAAACATTTGAAAACACTCTTTATAGGAGAGAAATATGAGTGGCTGACAAATACACACAAAATTGTCTAACTTCATCAAATACCAGGGAAATGCAAACTAAATCATTATTCGTTCAGCATATTGGCAAAAATGTAAAAGCCTGATAATATTACATTTGTGGAGAAATGGCTACCTTAATATAGTACTAGAGGCCCGATGCACAGAATTCATGCAAGAGTAGGCCCTCCTTCCCCCATTTGCCAGCACTGGCTTTCCTCTGGTACCCGGGACCTAGGCTTTCCTTGCAGCCCCAGCTTTGTCTAGAAGGTTATCTGGAAGGATGTCCAGTCTAATTAGCATATTATTCTTTTATTATTATAGATTAGTGGATGTATAAATAGTAATCCTGTTTGTGAACATTGCAGTCTGGTGCTATTTATTACATTTTAAAATGCACATACTATTCAACCCAGTATTTCCATTTTCCAGTATTCACCTTACAGTAATTCTCACAAAAATGCTGATATAATAAATTTTTACCCTAGTGGTTTTTTTAAGAAAACTTTTATCGTGGAGAATTTCAAACATGAGAAGTAAACAGTATAATATAATGAACCTCTATATACTTATCACCCATCTAAGAATGTTATTAATAGCTTTAAGTAATAAAGTATTTAGATGTTAACCCATAGGAGACAATTAAATAAAAAGTAGCACATCTAGCCCACAAGTGTGGCTCAGTGGTTGAGTATCAACCTATGAACCATGAGGTCAAGGTTCAATTTCTGGTCATGGCACATGCCTGGGTTGCGGGCTCAATCCCCAGTGTGGGTGTGCAGGAGGCAGCCAATCAATGATTCTCTTTCATCATTGATGTTTCTATCTCTCCTTAATTTAAAAAAAATGAATGCAAACAATATACTATATATATATATCATGTAAAAGCATAGGAAAGGGTCTGAGAGGATTTACATTTAACTGGTATTAGCGATTTTATCTTAGGGGTACAGGAATTAAAAAGACAGTCAAGGAGGCCATTTATTTTATGCATACTATTTGAACATTTAAAATACATACCACAAGCTCTGCCCCTGGTGATGGTGTTTTAAGTATCTCTCTCCAGGCAGTGTATTGCTATACATAAATGGGCAAATGGAAGAACAGAGATGACTGGAAGATAGAAGATGAACTGCAGCAATATAGTAGAAGCAGTTGGGAGAGAATTCTGTCCTTCTAATCTAATTAGAAGTTAGACAGACATAAACATTAAAAAAGATCTGAGAAGCAGATCAGCAAGCATTTGGAACTATTATTCACGTAAAGTAGTTGGTGGGACTTAGAATACTACAATATAAAATAAGGCCAGGACTATGTTTAAGATTTTGCATTTATTAATCACCTGTGGCTGAAATAGTTCACTCTCCCTAACAAGGAAAGATTGGCCATTAAATAAGAATATGCTCAGGTAAAATATAGTGATCAATTGTACATACACACAAATAGGCTAGAAGAACATGCTTTTTCTGTAAACTTGTACACAAATTTGATGACTGTTCAATTAATTCTTTTGTTTCCTAGATTCAGAGCTTGAGTACTATTAAAATACTAAAAATGTAGAAACACATAAACTTGAGCAAACTAAATCAGCCTGCCAGCAAGTATTGTCCTTTCTGAATCTGCCAGACTACAAGTTACATAAAAATTGGAACTAGCTGCTCTTGACGTTATTATCTAGAAGGACTTTTCAATTACCTGATACAGTACTTGAAACTTCTTGAGGGCAAGCACTTTGTTTTTATTTTTTAAAATATATTTTGTATTGATTTCAGAGAGGAGAAAAGAGGGAGAGAGAAAAACATCAATGATGAGAGAGAATCATCCATTGGCTGCCTCCTGCATCCCCCACACTGCAACCAGGGCATATGCCCTAATTATAATCAAATCGTGACCTCCCGGTTCATAGGTCTATGCTCAACCACTGAGCCACGCTGGTTGGACTACACTTAATTTTTATGTTTTTATTTCCCAGTTTCTATAACAGTGCCAGGCATGTAGCAGCTGGTTTTAACAAAAGTTTATTGAATGAAAAAGTGACTGAATGAATGAAGAGTGTATGAAAGCTACATTACTTCTCTTGAAAATTTCTGGAGATTCCTTGACTTGTTGATTATGCCTCTTTCTAGTACAAGAAATAATGGACTACTTATTTAGAAGGTAAGTGTGTGTGTTCTGAAAGGTCACTTGAATACTTTCTACCACTAATTTCACAAAGAGTTTTGAGAAGTTGGATAACCAGGATGCATCCCTTTCTAAACCCCATTATAGTTCTTTACATCTTATCTCAGACTGTGAGCACTTTTTGAGAGCCAACATTATTCTTTGAACCCCTTCACAGAATTGACCACACTGTCATGACAGTAAATAGTGAATAAATATTACTGAATGAATGAATAAATGCTGTCTGATCATTTTGAATTAAGAGAATTTCTCTTTAAAGAGTTTTTTGTTCCCATAGCATATCTTCCTCTTCCAGCTGTACCTTCTGTTCCAGTTCTCTTGGCAGCATCATAGAAAACTCCTGATTCCCCCTTGCTTGAGGCCATCGAGGTTGATGAGGACAGTGTAGTCCCATTGTTGTTGCACTTCTCACAATGTTCACTCTCTCACGTAAACCTAACTAATCTGCTATACCCCACATTCCTCTGAGGACTAAACCAAGGGTGATTTTTCCAAGTTTCTAATATCTTAAATTGCCTATGCCTCAAAATTCTCCTCATCCTCATTATTGATAGTAACTGAGAATTATGCTGGAGAGAAAACACATTTGCATGGAAAGGCCCTTGCCTTTGGACATGTAATAATATAGCTCCTGATACGAAGAAACAAAAATCTTTTCTGCTTCATGAAACAGTGAAAAACTAATAAGAGTATGTCTCCCCTGGGTATTTTACATCATTAGCAACTGGCTTTAACAAATAACTTATTTTAAAAGTTTCTCCAGGGAGAAGACAAGGAGCCAAAAATATCTTGGAAGAAAACTTTACCTAGCAATCTGATAAGGCTCTTTCATACAGTTTCTAAAATTCATACAGTCAAGTCTTTGTGATGTTTTAGTCTATGATTTTGATATGCACTGAAACTTCTTCAAGGCGAAGAGAGGAATGTAATGCTTTACATGTGAGTAGCATTTTATGGTTTTCGTAGTACATTCATTATAAATGTTATGACTATAATTGATCCCCTACTATATCCTAGGACATTTGCTAACCATTTTACATATGTATTACATGGAACTTAATCTTTGCTATAATTCTATGAAGAGATATTACAAGCCCCATTTTACTAATGAAGAAACTGAGGTTTACAGGAATTAAGTAACTTGCTCGAAGTCATAGTTAGTAAATGGCTAAACCTGGATTTATCTAACCTTCAAACCTACAGATTTATTTCACTTGGTGGGAATCTTAAAAAGTTAAATGAACAAGTTACTATTTTCCTTTTACATGTACAAATCTCCTGATGCTTATGTTTGTATCCATCTTTTTCTTTCCTTCTCTAAAAAGCAAACCTCCTCACATATTCTTTACTAGAGGCCCAGTGCACTAAATTCGTGCACGGGGGTGGGGTGGGGTGTCCCTCAGCCCAGCCTGCACTCTCTACAAACTGTGACCCCCTTAGGATCAGGCCTAAATGGGCAGTCACAATCTAGGACTGCTGGCTCCCAACTGCTCACCTGCCTGCCTTTTTAATTGCCCCTAACCACTTCTGCCTGCCAGCCTGATTACCCCCTATCCATTCCCCTGCCAGGCTGATTGATACCTAACTACTACCCTGCTAGCCTGTTTGCCCCCAATTGCCCTCCCCTGCAGGCCCAGTGGCCCCCAACTTCCCTCCTCTGCTGGCCTGGTCACCCCTAATTGCCCTCCTCTGTAGGCTTCATTGCCCCCAACTGCCCTCCCTTGCAGGCTGGTCCCTCCCAATTGCCCTTCCCTGCTGGCCATCTTGTGGCGGCCATCTTGTGTCCACACGGAGACAAGATCTTTGTCCACATAGGGGCAGCCATCTTGTGTGTTGGAGTGATGGTTAATTTGCATATTACTCTTTTATTATATAGGAAGATAGAGGCCTGATGCACAGGTGGGGGCCAGCTGGTTTGCCCTTAAGAGTGTCTTGGATCAGGGTGAGAGTTCCCTTGGTGTGTGGGGCAACCTGGGCAAAGGGCCTGTGGTGGTCTGCAAGCTGGCCACACCTCCCAATGACCCAAGCGTAGGCCCTGGTATCTGGAATTTATCTATCTTCTATCATTGAAACTTTATAGCCTTGAGTGGAGGCCTAGGCCCGCCAGGGTGTGCGAAAAGCTTGGCTTCCTCCATTGCCAGGGAAACCCAAGCTTCCTACTGGCTCTGTGACTGCAGCAATCCTGGTTGGGGTTAATTTGCATACTCACTTCTGATTGGCTGGTGGGTGTGGCTTGTGGAGTGATGGTTAATTTGCATATTACTCTCTTATTAGATAGGATTCCCTCCCACCCTCCTGCTATATGTGCTCTGAGTTCCTGGCACCATCTTGCTGCACAACTCCAGGAATGCTATTCACAAGGAGATATTTGTGAATATCTGTAGGTGGCCCCTCATGAAGTAAGATTTCAGATTGCAAGTCTCAAGTTTGTGACCAGCAGCTCTGTGGACTTCCTTCCCTCTCACCTTATCAAGAGCTCCATCTACTCTTCATCATCAATCTCTCTCTCTTAGATTATTATCATCAGCATACAAACACACAATTAACCTTTGGAGAACATGGGATTAGTATGAATCCAGGATAACTTTTTAAAAATATATTTTTTTATTGATATCAGAGAGGAAAGGAGTGGGAGTAGAAACATCAATGATGACAATTATTGATCAGCTGCTCCTGCATGCTCCCTACTGCGGATCGAGCCTGTAACCCAGGCATGTGCCGTTGACCTGAATTGAATCTGGGACTCTTCGGTCTGCAGGCTGATGCTCTAGTCACTGAGTCAAACCAGCAAGGGCCAGGAAAACTTTTGATTCTACAGTTGGCTTTTCAAATCCACAGATTTAACCAACTGTGGATGGAAAACAGTATTTTGGATCCACAGGTAGGAATCTTTATTTAGGAATACAAAAATACTGTTTTCTTTCTGAGGTAAGCTGAATGCTGTGCAAAATCCCCAGATATAGAGGACTGACTCAGTTGAAAGAAATCTGAGTATAAGTTGTCCCAGGCAATTAAAACCCAAGCTGTTCAAGAGTCAATTGTACTATCCTCTGTACTTGCCTGAAAAACAAAAACAAAAACAAAAAACAGAAACAACAATAATCAATCACTCTTTACCCAATATTCTTCTCTTGTTTAATTTTATAGCAGTATTCAATATTTACCATATTGAAATGTGCCATCTCTCTTTCCTTATGTTCCTAATTCTCTAGCCACCATATCCTCTTTCACTAGATACTTTTTTCCTATCCATCTCTAAATATAAAAATTTTTTAGGCCTTGATATGAGGCTCATTTCCTTCTCTTTCTATATTCTCTTCTTAAATTACCTCACTTGTTCTTATAATTTAAAACACTCCCAGATTTATATTTTCACCCCAGGTCTTGCCTCTGAGTCCTATTATTATACTCAATTTTCTCCTTGACAACTCCTTTGGAATGTGTTACAAGCCTGTTAGACTTGCCAACAGTAGTTTCATTGTTCCTTCCCATCTTTCTCATCTCAGGACATGGCATTAGCCTCCCACAGTTGCTTATACCAGAAACCAGAAAATTATCTTCAATTCCTTACTTTCTCTTATCATTGCATTTAATTCATCATCAAGTCCTGCCTATCACATATTCAAAATACATATCAAATAAGTTCACCTAGTCTACTGACCACCCTGGTCAAAGTCTCCAAAGCATCTCTCACTGGATGCTTTCTTGACTAGCTGCTGTTCCTACTTCTTTTGGGCCACCCTCCAATCTATTAATATAACATCCAGGCTACTACAAAATGTAAGTTGGATCACATCACTCTCTTGCTTAAAACATTTTGGTGACTTCCATTGTGCTTTAATCCTAGCCTGAAAGGCTCGAAGGTCTGGCCCATACCTACTTCTCCAACTTCACCACAAACACTGCTGCGTTCAAGGTATTCTTCTTTGGTCTGTTATACAGATCAGAGTTGTCTACCTTTCAGCCTCTGGATGTGTTATTTCTTCTGCTTAGAAGCCTTCCTTATTCCACCTAGGCTGCCCCCTTCTTATCCTTCAGTTCTCCTCTAAAATTCTTCTTGTCAAGGTTACCATTGACCTCCACATTGCTAATAGTGATGCTGATACATGTAACACCTATTCTTTCTGTTCATGCAGCAAATTTCCACTTTTCACATTTCTACAATACTCTTCATATCCCCAGAGCCTAGCATAGTGATTGGCTTGTACTATATGTAGTAGGTGTTGAATAAATTCCTGAAAATGAATGAAGGTGCAAGTTGAGACCTCTTGGAAATGGTTGCTGAACACAATCTCCCACCAGTGTGGTGGACAGAAACTAGAAGGAACATCAAGAGACAGGGTTCAAGGTTTGGCAGTGGCAATAACTACCTGTTGTCAAAATTCTTCTGACTTTAGTTTTCTTATATGCCCTAAGATTGAATTTTGTATTATTGTTGAGATGAATTTCTTACTTCTCTACCCCCAAATTCCTTCTTATGGGTTGCAAACTCATTAAATGAGATTTAATTTTTAAAATATTTTAATTATGAAAAAATTCAGTACCCATCACTGACTTAAGCAATTACTTATTCATAGCTAATCTTATTTTATTCCTAGCCCTACCTAGTTCCCCTTCCCGTTATTTTTAAGCAAATCCTGGATATGTTATCATTGTATCTTTAAATACTTCAGTATGTATGAGATGTAATTATTAACTGCTAGACAGAACACCTTCTGTTCCTCAAAGGCTTAAAAAGTGAAGTTTTCACTGAACAGTACATTGCTCTTTCCATAAACAAGATAACTAGCACGATGATTTTTATTTCCTGCCTTAACTAAAATGTGTAAATTCTCTGAGGGGTGTAGGTGGGAGAGAGTGGGTATTTGAACACCTCTCAGTGCCCTGCCATCAACAAAGGGAGAATGAAAATTCAGTGCTTTAGATTTTTAATACAATCTTATCCTGGGAATCTAGGGCTTTTTGTTGCCTCTTTTCTTTTGGTCCCTTCCTGAATTCTTTATAGGAAAGTTTCAAGTTAAAGCGATTTTTAATGTAATTATTTCATCCTAATTAGACTAGTATAAGCAGGACTTACAGGGGGCGGTGCCTCCGGGGACGGGGTTGCACTAAGGCCCCGCCCCGCGGCCTCTCGGCCCCGCCCCTCCGGGCTCTCGACCTTTCTTTTCCTCCTCCCCTGGCCTTCCGGTCCTCTTCCCAGCAGCCCCAGCGCCTGCCCCGGCGGTCCTCAAGATGGCGGCCGACAGTGAGGTGAGGTGGTCTCTTTTTGCCCATTCCTGCCTGCAAGCTCGCTCCTCTGCCTCAGCGCCTGGAGGCTCAATCTCTTTTTTTTTCTTTCCTCCCCTTCCCTGCAGCCCGAGTCCGAGGTATTTGAGCTCACGGACTTCACCACTGCCTCCGAATGGGAAAGGTGAGTGAGTCGTATCTTCGGTTAGCAATACCTTGGGCCGCGCCTGGCGTCCCCTCCGCCGCTCCTCATCGCTGACCGCACGTGACGTCACTGCTTGGTGAAAAGCGAGACCCGGGGGTCCCCGGTCTCCGCCTCCTCCATCTCGGGTCAGCCAGACGCCCCTTCCGTGTCTGGCGTCCGACCAGCCTGGGCCCGCCCCCGGCAGCTGAACCCTGACTCGGCTGTCAGACAAAGTTTTGTTTATTCTCACACCACTTTCCCCGGACCTTGGTTGTTGCCCACACGCACAGTTTCCGTGGCTACTACTTCCGCACTATTTTCACTTACGTTTAACTCTTTGACACAAGCAATAAACTTCGCAGCTGCTTTTTTTCCTTCCCTGTAACATGAATGAACCCTTTTGGGAAGAGGCCGCCGGCGCGCTGGCTGGTGGTCGTCCACCCGCCACCCTCCCAGCACTTCACCCCGTTCTTTAGAGTAACCTTTCCAGGGGTCTGCATCGGACCTCGGGACGCTTTGACTCCGTGGGTAATGTGCCCAGGCTCCCTGTGTCTGTCGAACTCCATTGAACAGCTGGAACTGTTGTATCACTGAAATTAGTTAAAAGCCAAGTTTGTGGAGGAGTGAGCGCGCTTAAGAGTAGAGACTTAGTGTTCAGTGTCAGAGAAACCCTTCAGTTTCCCGGGTTTTGAGTTCTAGTGAGCTTGCTGCAGCATTTTATAGGTTTTCTGGTTAGGAGAGGTAACTTGTGGGTGTCATGTCATTAGGAGACATAGGAAAACATAAAAGGTCCAGCTGGAATAGCAATTTGACCTGTGCTATCTCCCAAAAGAGCAAAGTCAGTAAGACATAACCACGCTGGCAAGGCTTTATTGAGCAGGTACTGTGTGTCCAGAATTATGCTAATGGAAAAGAAGAAAAACAAAACCCTAGATCCATATTTTACCAAAACAAACGAGCAAATAGTTAAATTGTAAGCCACTGGCACTGACTATAAAAACAGCAGTTTAAGTGTAAATAAGGATGATATTGTTATGAATTAGCATTGTTAGAGATATTTTCGTAGGAAAGAAAGAAAATGTGCTGGGCCTGAAAGTAGGAAATGTTTGGTTAGACATGAGAAGGTACTGACAGCAGTAGAGATGGTGAAAATGAACCTTTGGAACTTCATGAGAAATGTTTTACTGGGGTGAAGGTTACCTTAGAACTAAGATTCATAAAGAAGATAGGACCAGGTTATGGACATCCTCCAAAGCTCAGTAGAGACCAGTGACTTTAGTGTGGCTCAGAATGCTTGTCTCTGATTATGTCTGTCTGAGGTGGGCCACAATATCTGCATTTCTAACAAGTTCCCTTCCGGGAATGTTGCTGTTGCTGGTGGGTCTGCAGAGCACCCTTGAGCATGAGCCTTTAAAGAACAAGAGTGAGAGACATTTAATTTTTTAGCGGCAAAGGTGATATGAGAGTTGTTTCAGAAGATGAAGTAAAATTAAGGCCAGTGACTTACCTTTATAGTTAGGTTGGTAATTTGGAGATTGGAGAGAAAGGATAGAAGAAAGGATAGTAAGACATTTCAAAAGAAAATTTAGAACATGAGGAAATTTGAGAGTAGAAAGAAACAAACTCAATTGCAGCTTCTTGCCTGAAAGAATGGAGATAAAGTGGCAGAGCAAGAAGAGTGCAGTTTTAGACCTGTCGACTGTGAAATAATAACTTCTTGTCTTGAAGGCAGTTAGAAAAATGTTACCTGAATCTTAGAGGATGACAGTGGGTGTGAGTGAGGAAACAGCAGAATATTGAGTGGAAAAGGATCACTTTCCCCCACCTAAATATTTAAAATATTCTGACGTAGAATATTAAAATCCTTTCGCTCCTTATCTATCATTATAAAATCCTTATATGTAAATAGACCAAATGGCAGAACTGAACAACCAGTGCTATGATGTGTGCTGACCATGAGGGGGCATGTGCCGAGCATGGCAAGTGTCAGCAGCAGGTGGCAAAGTGTGGAACATGGTGTGTGTCGGCTGTAGCAGGATGGTGGAATAGGTGAGGGAGGGCACCAGATCAAGGCAGGGTGCTGGTGGCTGTCATCTGGGCGAGCTTCTGGTGATTACTGAAAATTCTTTGCTCCTGTGCCCAGTGGTCCTGCCTGACACTCATACCTGCTGCTGATGCTGGAGCCACAGCTTGCACTCGCTGCCAGCACCCAGTCCTGGTCCCAGTTGGTTAGTGCTGTCAGTGGGTGTGAGCTGTGACTGCTGGCCCCGAATGACCCTGAGGGCTTCTCCACCTCCCCCTACTCCTGAGGGGTGATCAAAGCAGCAGCAGCCACTGCCTGCTCGCACCCACCACTCACACCGCTGCTGGCACCGGCCCCAATCACTCCACGCCATCAGTGAAATAGTGTTTTATTATTCATGGGAAGATGTTAAGACTTTGGAGTCTCTTCAACTTTTAGTATAATGTTTGAATGAAAAGTTCTTGTCAGTATGGTATGACCCATACAATTTATTTAGAGGGCTGACTAGAAACCCATTCTCTTTTTATTATTTTTCTGTTGAAGAAATATTTATTGAGTGCCTATGTTTCAGGTACAATCGAGGACATTAGGGATGTGGTGGTCAATAAGAATAGATGATTCCTGCTCTTACTGAATGTATAGTTTAGTGAAAGAGACAGATACGAATCCTCCTATCTAATAACAGACAAATATACAAATTGACCTAACACAAGATGGCCACCCCATGTGATCAAAGATGGCTGCCACAAGATGGCCTGCAGGGGTGCGCAGTTGTAGGCCATCACGCCAGCAGGGGAGGGCAATTGGGGGGACCAGGCCTGCAGGGGAGGGCAGTTGGGGGGGACCAGGCCTGCAGGGGAGAGCAGTTGTGGGGAACCAGGCCTGCAGAGGAGGACAGTTAGGGGTGACCAGGCCCACAGGGGATGGCAGTTAGGGGCAATTGGGCCTGCAGGGGAGCAGTTAGGCATCAATCAGGCTGGCAGGGGAGTGGTTAGGAGGTGATCAGGCTGGCAGGGGAGTGGTTAGGAGGTGATCAGGCTGGCAGGGAGAAGCAGTTAGGGGCAATCAGACAGCTAGGCAAGCGAGCGGTTGGGAGCCAGCAGTCCTGGATTGTGAGAGGGATTGGACCTAAATGGGCAGTCGGACATCCCTCAATAGGTTCCAGAGTAGACAGAGTGCGGGCTGGGCTGAGGGACACCCCCACCTGTGCAGCCTGCACTGGGTCTCTAGTAAAATTAATAATAGAAATGAGTCAACTACAATTGAAATAAGAGCTGAGAAGAGGAATAAACCCGGTCTTGTAAGAACATATAGCCATTAGACCTAATACAGAATGAGGAGCTAGTGGAAATGACCCTTTACCTGAGATCTGGAGAGCTTTCAGGGTAAAGTTATTAAATTATTCTAGTCAAATATCAATACTTTTAGAATAGAGTCTGATAGTAGAATTAAAAAGAAAAAGCACCTGTAATCCTACCACCATTAGATAGCTACTATTACTATTTTGAGAAAATTCCTTCTAATCTGTGTTTTGTAAATTTGTATCAAACCATTTTAATATTTATTTATATAGTTTCCATTAACATATAAACATTTATTTCCTCAAATGGACTTTAAAACATAATTACTAGTGGTAAGTCCATTGAATGGATATACCATTAATTTACAACTGTTTGCTGCAGTTAGACATTAAGATAGGTTTCAGTTAACATGCAAATTTTCACTCACATATGGATACCTTTTTATTACATTTGTATTCTTTTTAAAAACACATTAACTAATTTCTATCACACTCATATTCAAAGCTGATAATTGCTTTTTGAGTGAATCCTCCTTCCCCAAAGTGAATCATTATATATTAATGCTTTAAAATTTTTTTCCTTATGGAATTATTTTTATTACTGTTAACTATTTATGTTTTTTTTTTACCAGTTAGACAGAAAAAATGCTTTATAGATTGGAAATACTACTAGATCTAAGGAGACTTAATCAAGTATTTGGAAAAGACAATATGTGTGCCCAGTTAGTATTAATGCCTTGAAATTTTAAAGAGGAATTAATTAGAAGGTTCAGTTGAATCATAAAAGATGATTTATCATTACTGTCTTACAACAGAAATGTAAAAATTATTATATAAATCACTGAAGAAAAAACCTGATGCCTTGTATTTTGCTAGAATTAACTCTAGTACTCTAGCAATACTATGTAGGCATTTTAGTAGAGCAATGTTATTGTTATATTGCATAATACTTACATAAGAAGTCAGCTTCTTAGAGTAGTAACAAGTCTTCAGAAAGTGTCTTTTAATATGTATTTAACATTACTGCTGAGATTTAGCAGTTTTCATTTGCTAATGTTGAGAATATTGCTAGTCAAATTTGTTCTTTTTTTTTTTTAATATGTCTGTTTGATCATTAGATTTAAAGATGTAGATAATTATAACATTTTGTCAGTTATTCCTTAAAGCTGATAAATGCATTAGGATTTTCTTGCCAGCTGTTCCTTAAAATTTGTTTTATTTTAATGAACAATGTTCCCAAATAATGTTTTATTTTTGGGAAGGAGAGAAGGAATATCAGAGAATTCCTAAATCTTTAAAGGAAAAGTTACTAAATTAGTTATTTTGAAAATAGGGAAAATATTATGATTTCATAATTATCTTTAAAATATCATGTTAGTCTGTCAGTTTTTACTTCTGTCTCAAACTTATTCATTTTATATAGACATTTTAATTTATATTTTATAGCAGGCAGAATGCCTTTGTTGGATAAGCAGTATACTCAAAAATATAAGAATTCTTGAATTAAAGGAAATTATTTTCACTTTTATTACACACTGATAAATTAGACCAACAATATTAAACTTATGAGACTCTGATAAAAATGTTAAAATATAAAAAATGCTTTTCTAAAATTATAAACAATAGTAAAGAAAATATGCAGTTATATATTTAGAAAGGTGTTTTTTGCTCCTTCACAGGTTTATTTCCAGAGTTGAAGAAATTTTGAATGACTGGAAACTGATTGGAAACTCTCTGGGAAAGCCACTTGAAAAGGTCAGATCTATTTGCTGGTGTCTCTAAATGAGTGTTTATTTTGAAACTTCTATTTTTAAGTTTTTTGCTTCATTTGGTACATTTGAATTAAATTTTTTAAGCTATGTATAATCTATAAAATGGTACTTGGAAGAATTTGGATTTGAATATGTGGCAAATAATACATGTAAGGCTTTTGTGAACTGTTTTTTAAATAAAATTTTATATGTACAATGTTATTCTTCGTGAGTGATTTTGTTTCTCCTAGTGTTTACTTCTCTCTTGGCTTCTCCTTAGAATGTTAGAAAATCTTTTTTCTTTCTTATTTTTTTAAAGTTTTAGTTGGTTAGAGAAATACTGCAGTTACCAACCTCTTGGGTAAAATATTTTGCTTAATTAATGAGGAAAAATTCTTGGTCTTAACAACTGACTGTAATTTTACTCAGTTTTTGTATTTTACAAATACCACTAATAACATTTGTTTCCCTGCGCGCCCCCCCCCCCTTTTTTTAAACTTCATAGATGTTTTGAGGATAAGATTGAAAAAAATATTCAAAATTGAGGTGGAATTCTAATTCTAATCTTAAGATACTGGCGGTTTTACTGAAATTATGCCCAAATATTTACTGAAAAATGTACTTTGAGAATAAACCTAGATTTTTCTGTACTTTGATAAAGGGAACTAACAGTTTAATTTAAGCTTATATAGATGCTTTGTTTGTTAGATTAATTATTTTGAAGTAAAATTGATCATTTTTATTATAAATCTATCATTAAGCGATTTCTCTCTCTATAAGGAGCTCTCAGTTCTCAGTATTTGCTAGGTTATTTTTCACCTTAATGGTGATGTTAACAGAATTTGAGACAATGAAAGCATTAGGACATTTTTCTTTAGCTATGTGAATAAGAGCAGGAAACACTACATATAGAAATCACATCACTTAAAGATATGCTGAAATGTATAGAGTAAATTGACTTACTAGATTTAAATACTTTTATGGTTACATTTTGAAATAAAGAAAATGTGAAGTTCTCAATCACAGATCATTCTATTCCATGTGAAACAAATACATACAACAAGTGATACATATGTTAGTAAGATTAAAGGCAAAAACAAGCTAGGTATAACTGGAATGAAAAATTATACCACCAAAAAGAGAGCCAGACTGGTTATTTGTGAGCTCTGATATTCCTCAGTTATATGATTTACACATATGTGCTGTGTGTCACATCTGAAGAAATGGTGAGCAAGATTCATGTTGACACTGAACATAAATCCACATGAGAGGGAAGTAATAAGTAAAGACTCAAATTTTAGATACAAAATTCAGTTTGGGGATGTAATTTGGGTAATGTATTCAAAGTAGGTAGTATACTGACATGCATATAGTAGGGACTAAAAGAGTGTAACTCTCCAACTCTTTCCTTCCTATAGATTATAGTAAATAAAATGAAATACGGAAAACATGAAGAGATTTCAAGGTGAGCTATATAATAAGATTAAAGAAAATATAAAGGAAAGATATTCAGCATAGAAAAGAAAGTTTAGGGAATGCCTTTATGAGATTTTACTTTATGTAAAAGACAGTGATGACCAATTCTTTTCCTTCATTGAGGCAGAATTAAGAAAAGTTATTTTTTCAAAACCATTTTGAAAAATTTCAAACATGAATAAATACGATAATTTAAATAACCCTCATGTGCCCATCACCCAGTTTCAATAAAAAAGAATCTACCATTTCTTGTTTCAGGCGTACCTTTATCACCTCCCTATCCCCCAGTAAGTTTTTTTTTTTTTTTATACTTTTTGGGGTAAAATTTACATCTATTGTAATGTACAAAACTTTAATTTTTACAGATTGTTTACATAAGTATAACATTCCTCACTCAAGATACTAAATAGTTCTGTCACCCCAGAAAGGTCCTACTGACCCTTTTGAGTTAATTCCCATGTTCCTCACCCATGCCCTTCAGGTATCTACTGTTGTTGTTTTTTAACTATAGACTACTTTTGCCTGCTCTAGAAATCATATATGTGCTATCATAAACTATATACTCGTGTCTTTGTTTTAAAACAATAGTTTTAACATTGTCTGAGATTATTGCATGTAACTATTTTTACTGTATGAATATACCACAAATTATTTCATTTGTTGGCAGATATGTGGGCTATCTTATATAATAAAGAGCTAATATGCTAATTAGACCAAACAGCAGAACGACCGCCCAGACAGCCTTCCAGACAAAGCCGGGGCTGCGAGGGCTGGCCAAGGCTGGGCAGGCCAAGGCTGTGAGGCTGCGAGGGCCGAGCTGCTTGCACAACTTTTGTGCATCAGACCTCTAGTCTATATATGTAAAAGCCTAATCAACCGAATGACTGGTTGCTATGATGAACAGTGACCACCAGGGGCAGATGTTCAATGCAGGAGCTGCCCCCTCGTGGTCAGTGCACTCCCACAGTCAACCTCCTGTGGCTGGCCAACCTCTTGTGGTTCCTTCCCCCGGCTGGCTCCAATTGGCCCTGATTAGGACTGGATGAGACTGGCCCTGATCACCAGCCAAGGTGAGGGACACCACCCATGCACAAATTCGTACACTGGACCTCTAGTTATGAATAAAGCAGAACATTGTTTGAGGTCTTTTGGTAGACACATGTTCTTATTTCTCTTGAGTAAATATTTAGGAGTGGATTTATAGGGTCATAGGATAGTGTATGCTTTATGCTTAACTATAGGAAATGGCTGAAACTTTTTGTACCATTTAATACCCTCTGCACCAGCAAATATATGAGAGTTCAGGTGGCTCCACATTCTCACCAACAATTGGTTTCAGTCTCATAAATTTTAGTCATCCTAAATGGATATGTAGTTTGTGGAACTAATTTGTATTCCTCATTCTGATTTTAATTTGTATTTCTGTGGTGATTATTGGTAGCAACCACCTTTTTTTATATGCTTATTAGCCATTTTATGTATGTCTTTGTGAAATGTCTGTTCAAGTATTGTTTGTACATGTTTTAAGTTGAGTTTTTATTAAGTTGTGAAAATTCTTTTAGTTCTATATATTCTGCTTTTAATTCTTGACTCAGTAGTTTTGCTAGATTGTGAAGATATTTGTATGTTTTCTTCTAGAAGCTATCATTTTAGCTATTAGCTAGGTCTGTGATAGATTTTTTAAAATTAAATCTTTATTATTCAGATTATTACATTTGTTTCTCTTTTTTCCCCTCCATAGCACCCCTCCACCCAGCTCCCACCTTTCCCTCTGCCCTTAGCTCCCTCCCATTGATCTCATCCATAGGTGTATGATTTTTGTCCAGTCTCTCCCTGTACACCCCTCACCCCTTTACCCCTGAGAATTGTCAGTCCACTTCCTTTCTGTGCTCCTGATTCTATTATATTCACCAGTTTATTGTGTTGATCAAATTTTTAATTAACTTAATTTTTAGATTCACTTGTTGATAGATATGTATTTGTTGTTCCTAATTTTTTGGCTTTTACCTTTTTCTTCTTCCTCTTCTAAAAGAGTACCCTTCAGCATTTCATAAAACACTGGTTGGGAGTTGATGAACTCCTTTAGCTTTTTCTTATCTGTGAAGCTCTTTATCTGCCCTTCAATTCTGAATGATAGCTTTGCTGGATAGAGTATTCTTGGTTGTAGGTGCTTGCTATTCATCATGTTGAATATTTCTTGCCACTCCCGTCTGGCCTGCATCGTTTCTGTTGAGAAATCAGCTGACAGTCGTATGGGTGCTCCCTTGTAGGTAATAAACTGTTTTTCTCTTGCTGCTTTTAATATTCTCTCTTTGTCTTTTGCTCTTGGTATTTTAATTATGATGTGTCTTGGTGTGGTCCTCTTTGGATTCCTTTTATGTGGG
>PVJN01038528.1:0-20313 GCA_004026805.1 Lasiurus borealis
CGTTTATATAATGTAGCATATTTACTGATTTGTGAATATTGTACCAGCCTTTCATCCCTGTAATAAATCCTACTTGGTCACAGTGTATGAATTTTTTAATATATTAGAGGCCTGGTGAACAAAATTCTTGCACTGAGGCAGTATACATCAGCCTAGCCTGTGCTCTCTCATAGTTCAGGACCCCTTGCTCCTTACTGCCTGCCTGCTTGCTGCTCTTTACCACTTGGCCCACTGAAGCTGGAGAGGATACCACCACCACTGCTGCATTTGCCAGTCTTGACCTCAGCTTCTGACTGAGCAGTGCTCCCCCTGTGGTAGTGCACTGACCACCAGGTGGCAACTCCTGCATTGAGCATCTAATCCCTGGTGGTCAGTGTGCATCATAGTGACTGGTTGTTCCACCATTTGGTCAATTTGCATATTAGGATTTTATTATATAGAATCGCTAGATGTGATTGGTTAATATTTTGTTGAGGATTTTAGCATCTGTGTTCATCAGGGATATTGGCCTGTAATTCTTTTTCTTTTAGTGTCTGTATCTGGTTTCAGAATTAGGATAACGCAGCCTCATGAAAAGAATTTGGAAGTGATCCTCTTGGATTTCATGAAATAGTTTGAATAATATAGGTGTTAGTTCTTCTTTGAATGTTTGGCAGATTTTGGTCCTGGATTTTTTTTGCTGGAATTTTTTTTATTACTGCTTCTATTTTATCAGTTGTCATTTATCTATTCAGGTTTTCTGATTCCTCCTGAGTCAGTTTTGGGAGATTGTATTTTTCTAGGAATTTGTCCATTTCACCCACATTGTCCAGCTTGCTGACAAATAGTTTTTCATCCTATTTTCTTACAATCCTTTGTATTTCTGTGGCATCAGTGGTTACTCCTCCACATTTATTTCTGATTTTATTCCTTTGTGTCTTTTCTCTTTGTTTCTTCATGAGTCTGGCTAACGATTTATCAATTTTGTTTATCCTCTCACAGAACCAGCTCTTGGTTTCATTGACTTTTTGTATTGTTGGGTTTTGTTTGTTTTTTACTTTCTATGTTATTTATTTCAGCTCTAATATTTATCATTTCCTTCCTTTAACTCTTTCTGGGATTTTCTTGTTGTCCTCTTTCTAGTTCTTTAAGTTGTAGGGTTAAATAGTTTATTGTTAATTTTTCTTGTTTTTTTGAGATATGCCTGTATTGCTATGAACTCCCCTCTCAGGACTGCTTTTGTTGTGCCTCAGAGCTTTGGGGTTCTTGTGTGTTCCTTTTTATTTGTTTACAGGGATTTTTTCTTTCTTTCTTTCTTGATCTCATTGGTAACCCATTCCTTGCTTAACACCATGCTATTTAGACTCCATGTTTTTTAATGTTTTTATTGTAGTTGATTTTTAATTTTATTTCACTGTGATCTGAGAAGATGCTTGATAGGATTTCAATCTTCTTGAACTTGTAGACTTGCTTTGTGTCCTAATATGTGATATATTTTTGTGAATGATCCATGTGTATTTTAGAAGAATATATATTCTGGTGCTTTGGGGTGAAATGTTCTATAGATGTCAACTAAATCTATCTGATCCAGAGCGTCTTTAGAGTTCCTGTTTCATTGTTAAGTTTTTGTCTGGAAGATCTATCCAGTGAAGTCAGTGGGGTTTTAAAGTCCTCTACTATGATGGCATTGTTGTTGATCTCTCTGTTAAAGTCCTCTAGAAGTTTCATTACATATTTAGGTGCTCCTATATTAGGTGCATATATGTTTACCAGGGCTATATCCTCTTGCTGGATCAATCCTTTTAGTATTATGTAATGACTTTTGTTGTGTCTTATGATGGCCTTCATTTTAAAGTCTATTTTTGTCAGATATTACTATCGCTACTCCAACTTCTTTTTTCTATTTGCATGGAAACTTCTATCCATCTCTTCACTCTCATCCTGTGTGTGTCTTTTGTTCTGAGGCGAATCTCTTGTAGACAGCATATAGTTGGGTCATGTTTTTGCATCAAAGGGTCTTGGACTATGCCTTTTGACTAGAGCAGTGATCGGCCACAGTTTGCCACTCTGTTGACTAATGAGTTTGCTGACCCCTATGTAAGTCATTACCCTTACCCAGAAGTTTTGACTTCAGGTTAAAGACATTAGTAAATTATTAAAATGTTTTTAAGTGTTTTTCCCTAAGGCAGTGGTCAGCAAACTCATTAGTCAACAGAACAGCAAATGGTGGCACTGCCTTAGGGTAATGTGAGAATAATTATTTAAGATAACCTCCTGTTTTTTACTTGTTCTTTATTTTTGGTTTCTGATTGAGTGATATTTTCAACTCTGTCTTCTAATTCACCGACTCAGTCCTCAGCCTCACCTAATCTGCTCTGCATTCCTTGCAATGTGTTTTTTACTTCTGTTAAGCCATTCTATATTTCCAAATGTTATTTTTTCATAGTTAATATATCATTTTTCATGCTTTTGAGTATCTTTACCATCATTACTCTAAACTCTGTTTCAGATTAATTTCTTATCTCTGCTTTATTCATCTATTCTGGAGAATTCTCTTGCTCTTTCATTTGCGGTTGTTTCTTTGTCTCCTCATTTTGGCTATCTCTTTGGATTTATGACTATTTATTAGGTAAATCCTCTACACCTCTCAATCTCTAGTGCAGGACAATGTCAATCACTGTTTTTAAGTAAATCAGGCAAAATTCAAAGCCTCCAGAGACCACCTATGACTACAAACTGATAGGATTCTGTTTTGAATCCTCCACCAATCCTCCTCTGGTGTGCTGAGAGTTTTATCAACAGAGTAGCCTAGTTGCTTCTGCATGGAGGCTAATCATTGTTTTTAGTCTATTAAGTGGCTTCAGAACATAGTGTTTTCCAATAGGGGGTGTTGACTACCTTCCCCACAGGCAAGTCAAATGTCTGTGTGGGAAATATGTCCTCCACTGGGTGAGGGAATAACTCAGCACAGGAAACTGGGGATGTCTACCTTCTGAGCTCTAATCCCCACGTCCCAGTCCTGGCTTCTGTATACACACAGATCCAGTCCATTCTGTCCTCTCTCTGTCAAAGTGCAAAGTGGGTGTTTCTACAGGGAATTTTGTGTTTTGTCCCTGTAAGAGTGTGCCTGAATTTTTAGCCATCACTCCATGGTAGACAGTAATCCCACTGCTTTTCACAGCCAGATGTTATGTGGTCACCTTTTTAATTATGGTGCTCACTGATTGGAGGGGTGCTCATCTTGTGGATTAGAAACAGAGTTCTCAGTAACACCCCACCACAGCTGAGCTATCTCACCAGAACTTTAGTTGCTGTCTGTGGGTACCTGGCCAGCCCTTTTGTGCCTCCACCCTCCTTACCAGTCTCTATGAGGTCTCCATTTTCTGTCCTTGGGTATCAGGGTTCTCTCCTTCAAGTCTTCCAGTGATTATTCAGGAATTTTTTTCTGTATTTTAGTTGTAATTACAGTTTGTTCCTGGGAGCATGTCCGTGAAGCCTCCACTTACTCTGCCTCCATTTTTAATCTCATCAGGATCCACATTTTTTTTTAACCAAGAAGCAGAAAGATCAAAATGAGAAAAAATTTCCCTGGCCTGTGTGGCTCACTTAGTTGAGCACTGTCTCATGCCCTGGAAGGTTGTCAATTTGATTCCTACTCAGGAGTCAGGGCACATGCCTTGGTTTGCAAGTTTCATCCCAGGTCAGCTTGTGTATGGTAGGTAACAAAACTCTCTCTCTCTCTCTCTCTCTCTCTCTCTCTCTCTCTCTCTCTCTCTCTCTCTCTCCCCTTTTCTCTCTAATATCAATAAAAACATTTTCAACCCATTGTACACCATCAGCATCTGTAGATGCAAGCAGCAGACCTTCTCCACATGCCACGTGCATCTATAAAAAAACATATTTTACCTAATTGGCAGCCCTGACCAACTTTAAAATATTTTCTGTGAGAATTTTCAGCTGAAAATATTCAAGAACACCCAAATTGTGAGTAATATGTTTATTTTTAAAATATTTATTGCAAATTTATTTTTAATAAATTCAAAATATCATAGCGTGTGGAGATAGATTCCATTTTGGGTGTGTGGCAGTTAACTGATTAAATGAGAAAAAAAATTGGAAAATTTGGAGTCAAATGTTTCTTTTCTAAATCATATTTCTTAAAAACTGTTAAATGGATTCATCAATGAAATAAGTATGATTTCTCCAGACCTGACTAAGAAAGTTTGATGGGATAGGCTCAGATATTTAGATTTAGTGTTCAAAGACTCGGGATCCTATTTGTAAGTCTCAAACTCTTCCCTCATTCTGGAGGAGCTGAATCTTTAAAAAAAAAAAAATCAGATTTTAAGTATTTGGGATTCACCCCATAAGTGTCCATATTTTCAGATCCTCTTCCCCAATCTATGGATTCAGAAAGGTTAAATGAAAAAAAAAAATCAGGTTAAAAGGAGTTAAATCACTTCAAGAGTGAGGAAGCCATAATTCTTCGGCTTTGTTATTAGTGCGGAACCTGGAGGTACCCAAATGAGACCATCATACAGGCAGAAGAAGGTATGAGGAAAAGAAAGGGAAATAGGCATATGTCTAATGTGAAGTCTTGTCACTGAAGCCAAACTGTACTGGGTTTAGCAAATTATTTTCTTCATAGAAAAACCACTAGCAGCCAAAACCGGTTTGGCTCAGTGGATAGATCGACAGCCTGCAGACTGAAAGGTCCGAGATTCGATTCTGGTCAAGGGCATGTACTTTGGTTGTGGGCACATCCCCAGTAGGGGGCATGCAGGAGGCAGCTGATAGATGTCTCTCTTTCATTGATGTTTCTAACTCTCTATCCCTATCCCTTCCTTTCTGTAAAAAAAAAATCAATAAAATATATATTTTTTTTAAAAAAAAAAGAAAAACCACTAGCAAAAGTATAGTTCATCCAAATTTTAGAGAGTTATTTTTCGTGCCATACAATAAAAGTTAAAGAGGAGAACAAAAACAGCTTTTGATTTGAAGGAAGTTAATGGTATTTCATTAACAAACTGTAAATAGTAACAGCATAAGCTGTATGGGAAGCTGCTTTCACAGGCCATAAATGCTTAATGTTTATTACCAATAAAAGTCAAAGGAGCATTTAGTAAAGCAGTTTACCAAACAAACATTAAATACTTTAATGCATTAGCTTCAGTGGACAGAATCAGGCTTTTTAATTAGCAATGAGTAATATGTTAAGCTTTGATTCACCACAAATGATCTGCAGAGTAATATAGGATGATAGCCTTTGAAAGCAAGTGATGAGGGTAAACATCAATTTTGGAGTAAGAGGATGATATTCTTAAAAGCAAGGGAGGCTAAAAACCAGTTATGGGAGTAGTTGAATCTCTCAAAAATAAAAATGGAGAAATACTTTTTTGTCTTATGCTGCATTAGGTGGTGGAAAGAAAATAATTCTTCACTTCTAAGCTGTATGGTTTGGAGAAAATTACTATCTAAGCTTCAGTTTCTTCATCTGCAAAATTAGCCCTCTCTCAGAGTGGCTATGAATATCAATAATAGCATATGCACTTTTATGGAACATGAGTCTTCATATATAATTTTATTTTATATTACCTAATTCTTTGGTATCCTTCATTGCTACTTCTACAGACTTGCACTTTCTCCATCCCTTCTCCTCCCCATTCTCCTTTGCCTCCTCTTTTTTGTGCCATTTAATCAGAACACACAGGTGAAGCTGTAAACTTATTTGGGTTTCAAGAAAAATTAAATCACAGATTACCTTTACTTACAGACTAAGAAAGAAGTTTATTGTAAGGGTATACATAAGAATCTCATTTGCCAAATTGTCAAAACAGATCTCAGGATTTCAATCACTGTCTTCATAGAGAAGGGGAAATGTTATCCATTATCACTTGGAACAGCAACCTGAGCTGAGTAATATACCTTCATTTTATCCATCTAGCACTTATACTTTCCAAGGGATGTTTTGATTGTATTTGTTTATTACTACTCACAGTGGGAGACTTAATGCCAAACCACCTCAGAAATGATTGGCTGTCCTTGTGCCCAATCTCCTTGTGCATTCTTCCATAGACCAATCAACTGAATCTAGGTTTGCATATTTGGCTACTCTTACACACTATGTTGCATGAATCAGAGAAATTTATGCACAAAATATCCTGTTGAGGCCACTTTTCTCCAAACAGAGAAGAATATTTAATGGGCAGTTTAGAAGTTTTATGGAGATGTGTTTACATTTATTATGAAGACATAATATATTTCAGATAAAACACCAAGGAACTTATATACATTGATTATTTTAACAACCCTGTGAAAATAGTCATTATCTTCTTTTTATAGATGAATTAAAAATGGGACACTAAAAAATGTTAGTAAATATTCCAAGTCATAACATCTGGTCCATGATATTGGTTGGATTCAAAATTAAGGTTGGCCATTGTTCACTCTTTCTTTCTCATTTAAGTAGCAACAGTTCTTCTATTAACTCATTGATCTTTTGTAAGTCACTCTCCCACTTGACCTTTAGTTCCTTATGTGAAAATAAAACATTGAATTGTATGACCTACATTCTATTTTTTAAATGCATAAAAACACCATTTCATTTAAAACATTACAGAAATGTATATGTAAAATAGAAAAATAGCAGAACTACTCTTGTTGAAGTAAGCATATGAGTTTCTGCTAATGTTTTCTCTATTTAACAGCCTTTCTCCATATCCAAGGTCAAAATTCCACTCAATCTCTAAGACCTTGCTCAATGCCATTTCTTTCATTTAGTGTTTCCTGATCTACTGAACCATAATTCCATATTCTTCTGAATGTTTATAACATTTAACTTGTAGCTCCTATGACTATTATTTTCTACTTATTTGTGTAAATGTCTTCTGCGGTTAAATGGCCATTCCTGGAGAATAGGCAGTCTCTCATATCTGTTGTTGTATCCTCCACATCATCTTTCACTGTGTCTGACAAATACTAAGGATAGGGATAAAAATAGGTTGTATTTTATATTATAACTCAAATTAATTTGTAGTTGCACCTTGGTGTAAAATATTCTAAAATTATGCAAGGCTCATAAGGAATGGCAATAATCTATAATGTGAACTATCAGAAGTTTTTATGTAATATGCCAAAGATTACATCTCAAATTATCCTTAATAAAAAAGGAAACTTATCATGTCATTTAAAATAATATCTCTATGTTCTGAGGCTATATCTAATTTTAGTCACTGCAACATTATCAGGACTCCTCTTCAGATTCTTTGCAATTATCTCAGATCTGTCCTATTCTGCATGTCAGCCTCATTTTTAGTCAAGTCCCCTTAATATTATCAAAAGTACCTGTAATAGTGCCATATGTTACCTATATAAATAAACCACAGACCACATCACGTTGATGGGTGTGAGAAGTCTCCGGAAATATTTTCTTATGTCTTATTCTTCCATATTGGTTTAAATATATATTCTTGAACTGACACAACAGTCAAAAGATAGAGTAAATTGATTGCTTTTTAAAAAAATTTTGTAAGTATCTCCCCATTGCCCCCTTCCCTCCCAGGCATACCCCAACCCCCCAGTGTCTATGTTCATTGGTTATGCTTATATGCATGCATACAAGTCCTTTGATTGATCTCTTATCTACCTCACCTAACCTTAACCTTCCTGCTGTAATTTGACAGTCTGTTTGATGCTTTACTGCCTCTGTATCTATCCTTTTGTTCATCAGTTTATAATGTTCTTTATTATCCACAAATAAACTGGATGGAGCAGAAACATTGCTTTTAAAATGGAGTCACAGGAAGAAAGTTAAGTAGGTTGGGTTTATTAGGGAAAGGGAGACAGGTGTTACAACCTTAAGCCTAAACAATCATAAAACAATGATTTCTCAATGGGAGAAAAAATAAAAGTAGTGACTGATGAAAATGTAGTGACTCATTTTTATTACATTTACTAGAGGCCCAGTGCATGAAATTTGTGCATGGGGGGTGTATCCCTCATCACACCCTGCACCCTCTCCAATCTGGCACTCGAGGGATGTCCAACTTCCCTACCAGGATTGGGCATAAACGGGCAGTTGGATATCCCTCTCACAATCCAGAACTGCTGGATCCCAACTGCTCACATGCCTTCCTGATTGCCCTTAACCACTTCTGCCTGCCAGGATGATCACCTTCTAACCACTTGATGGCTAAGTGCTCCCCTACCTGCCTGTTTGCCCCTAACTACCCTCCCTTTCAGGCCTGGTCACCCCGAACTGACCTCCCCTGTAGGCCTGGTCCCACAACTGCTCTCTCCTGCAGGCCTGCATATCCCCCAACTGCCTTTCCCTGCAGGTTTGATCAGCCTCAACTTCCCTCCCTTGTAGGCCTGGTTCCTCCCAACTTCCCTCCCCTGCTGGCCATCTTGAGGTGGCCATCTTGTGTCCACATGGGGGCAGTCATCTTTGACCACATGAGGGAAGCCATCTTGTGTGTTGGAATGATGGAGTGACAGTCAATTTGCATTTTATCATTTTAATAGATAGGATTAGATAAGATAGAGACCTGGTTTGGGGCTATCTGGTTTGCCCTGAATGGTGTCCCAGATCAGGGTGGGGGTTCCCTTGGGGTGTGGGGTAGCCTGGGAGAGGGGCCTGTGGTGGTTTACAGGCTGGCCATACCCCCAATGACCCATGCAGAGGCCCTAATATCTGGGATTTATTTCTCTTCTATGATTGAAACTTTGTAGCCTTAAGTGGAGGCCAAGGTAGTCCAGGACAGGTGGAAAGCTTGGCTTCCTTCATTGCCGGGAAAACCCAAGCCACCTGCTCTCTCTGTGGCTGCAGCCATCTTGGTTGGGTTAATTTGCATACTTGCTCTTGATTGCCTGATGGGGTGGCTTGTGGGTGTAGCAGAGGTATGGTCAATTTGCATATTACTCTTTTATTAGACAGGAATTGTCTAATTTTATACATATAGAACAGTTGAAAAGAGTAAAAAGTGTCCTTTTATTCCTCATCCTCTTTCCCCTAAAGCTAACTTCTTACACAATATTGCATAGTTACCAATAACAAAAATATGACATTAATAAAATATCATTAACCAAACTACAGACATTTTAATTTCACCATATTTACTCTCATTCTTTTTATTTGTCCCAGGATTCTATCCAGTATCCCTGATTACAATTCTTTCTTTCTCCTCCAACCTGGATAAGTTCTTTAATTCATCCATGTGTTTCATAACTTTTATAACTTTTCAAGGGCACCAATAAGTTATTCTGTAGAATGTTTCTCAATTTAGGTGTTTCTAGTGACCAGAGAGAAGTTATTTATTTTTGGTAAGAATAACACACAAAAGACATATGTCTTTACCAATGCATTGTATGAAGGGGTTCATGATGTCTATGTGTCTAATCACTGGTGATGTTAATCTTGACCACTTGATTAAGTTGATGTCTGTTCAGTTATCTAATGTAATGTGCCTCTCTTTTGCATTGTAGTTGATAATTGCCTTGCAGGAGGTGCATTGAGATTTTGTAAATACAATTTCTCCTCAAACTCTCACTCATTAATTTTAGCATTCATCCATGATTCACATCTTCAGGGTTTATTTCTGTGGTGACTTCCCAGTGATAATTCTGTATCTCCCCCTTTTCTCTTCTTTTTTTAATACATATTTTATTGATTTTTTACAGAGAGAAAGGGAAAGGGATAGAGAGTTAGAAACATTGATGAGAGAGAGACATCAATCAGCCACCTCCTGCATGACCTCTATTGGGAATGTGCCTACAACCAAGGTACATGCCCTTGACCGGAATCAAACCTGGGACCTTTCAGTCTGCAGGCCAATGCTCTATCCACTGAGCCAAACCAGTTTTGGCTCCCCCTTTTCTTTATATTAATTAATTATAAGTCTATTGTATCTTCACCAACATTAATTTAATCACTTATTTATTGTTCTAGTTCACAATTTATTCTATAGGCTAAAATCTAATATTATAATTAATTTGTCTCTCAGATTTTTCTAGCTTTAACCTTCAGCTCCTTCTGGTTGTGAGTTGTGTTTTATTTGGTGTGTGCTATTTTTCCTTTTAATTTTTTTAAATTTTAAGAAATAATATAGATATATTCTATGTAACCTTGACACAATTAATCTATTACAATATTATAACCAGGATATTGACATTGATACAATCTATTGATTTTATTCAGATTTACTTGTTCTTATTTATGATTGTGTGTGTGTATTTACCACCATGAAATTGTCTTTCATGTGTAGGTTTTTGCATTGAGAGTCGGGATACAAAACAGCTTCATTACTACAAATATTCCTAGTACTGCCTTTTATGTCCTCTCTTCCCACAAATATCCTCCTCCTGTAATCCCTACTAACCACTACACTGTTCTCACTTTCTATAATTGTGCTATTTAAAGTATGTTAAAGAAATAGAACAAAGTAGTATGCAATCTTTTCATATTGGCTCATTTCACTCAGCATAATTTCCTGGATATTCATCTAAGTTGTATACATTGATAGTTCTTACCTTTGTTTTTATTGAGTAGTGATACATGATACCACTACTAGGGATATTTTGATTGTATCCCCTGGGCTGAAGCACACACCTATAGATACACTGCCTCATAAAAGGCAGTACTAGGGGTATTTGTGTGATGAAGCTGTTTTGTATCCCAACTTCACTAAGCCTGATCCAACTTTATGTTTCTTCCACTATTATCTCATACTGTTAGTATCTATTCCTATCTATGTTATCCATATTTCTGTCTATATAAATTAAAAAAATCAAGTAGTGTTTTTGATATATAGTACACTTCCTAATTGTTCATATATTGTACTTCATCTTTACTTGGGGACTTGAGTATAATTATAGGTCTAGAAACAAAGACAGATGTTGGGACAAGTCCCAAGGAGACAGCAGTGTCTTATATAGTAACAGTCTTAGTGGAGGGCCTTAAAGTTTCTTCAGGCAATTCAGGGTTAATACTTTCAGAGAGGGATGGAGAGGATACTTCCCTGGGGAAGGAAAGATAACTTTTCTTCTGGCAAAGAAGACATCAAAATTGAAAGGTTCAGCTCTATCCAGTTTTGCTCAGTGGGTAGAGTATTGGCCTGTGGACTCAAGAGTCCCGAGTTTGATTCCAGCCAAGGTCATGTACTTAGGTTGCAGGCTCCTCCCCAACCAGGCCTGGCCAGGTCTCATACAGGAGGCAATCAATCGTTGTGTTTATCTCACATTGATATTTCCCTCTGTCTTCCCTACTCTCTTCCAATCTCTTTAAAAAAAATCAATGGAAAATATCCTTGGGTGAAGATTTTTAAAAAATTGACAGGTTCATGTTCCTCATCTTTATCATGGTCTTTTCATATATTCACATTCCAACTTTAGGATCCTATTCCTTCCCAATCAGTGCCTTAAGGTTTATAGTGGACACTATGAGATTCAGCGTTCAACTAACATGATTCAGCCAATCACAGGATGAGGTTCTACATTTGATTTTTCAGCAATCTCAGATGGGAATATATTGTAGATAGAGGTCTGCTTTGAGACAAATATAGAAGATTTCAAATAATTTATTCAGCACTTAAGCTGGGAATTTGAATCCCTAGTTTATTTTTCCTTTTTCCTACTTTTTCTAGGGATATTAGGAGAATGCATCTAATTTTGTAAAATTCCTTAGTTTAAGAAAAATATTCAAAGGTCACACAGGTTCCTGTTTCTTATACATGGTTGATTAAGAGTATCCAATGGTGAAATTTTGCATGTCTCCATTGATAGATCACATCATGGACTATCAGTAGTGTCTTCACTACTGAAAATAAAAGACATTATTAACATTTTTAAATTTAATCAAATTAGAGGTCCAATTCCAGAAACCTCAGTACCAATTCAGAAAATTCACCCTTGAAATTATGTCTCTCTAGAACCATTCTTGGTATCAAAATCTCTATTCATGAAGGGTACTTTAGAGAAACAAAAACAATAGGATTTATTTTATTTTATTTATTTAGTTAGTTAGTTATCTAGTTATTTATTATGAGGGATTGGCTCATGCAATTACAGTGTCACACAAGACCCAAGATCAACAGTGAGCAAGCTGGATGTTATATATCCAGTACAAGTTTGAAAGCCTGTAAGCCAGGAGAACCAATGATGTTTTGATCCAAAGTCCTATGTACTGGAGATCCAGGAATAATCAATGTTTCTATTCAGTTAAAAAAATAAAAATAAAAAAATCAGTACCACAGCTCAAAGAAATTTAGGAAGAATTTCTTCTTATTTGTGGGAAATTCAGTCTATCTGTTGTATTCATCTGATTGGATGGGGCCCACCCACATTAGAATGGGCAATCTGCTTTAATCAGTCTATCAATTCAAATGTTATTCTCATTCAGAAACACCCTTACAGGCACACACAGCATGTTTGTCTAAATGTTTGAGCACCCTGTGGCTTAGACATGTTGGTAGATAAATTAATCATCAAACATATAAACAAGCACCTGGTTGTTTACCTATTCACCTGTTGAAAGATGCCTGGACAGATTTCAATTTTTTTACTTTTGGAAAATCCCAGGAAAATTTGTCAACAGGTGTTTATTTATTTTTCTAATGTAAAACATGGGTTTTCATTTTCCTGGAATCAAGTTCAATTCATGAGCTGTATGATAATTGCATGTTTTGTTTTAAAAGAAACTGCAAAACTATTTTCCAGAATCATTGCCCCATTTTACATTCCAAACAGCAATATAGGAATGATCCACTTTTTCTGTATCATCACCAAAGTTTGGTTTTGCCAATATTTTTTACTTTATTCTTTCTCATAACTGTTTGGTAGAGTCTAGTTGTGATTTTAATTTCTATTTTATGGTAGCCAATGATATTGAACATCTCTTTTTTTGTTTCAAATTTAATTTTCTACTGTTGACAGTATAACAGATGTCATATTCAGAGTTCTATATAAGAATATAGAATTTCTATATCTGCCCCCTTCCCTTATCGTTCCATGGGTTTAAATGCCATCTCTAATCTCTGCTGAAATGTGTTAATGTATTTTTCCCATTTAAAAATATTTTTAATGATTTCATGGAGGAAGGGAAATGGAGAGATAAATTGAAACATCAATTATGAGAATCATTGATCAGCTGCCTCCTGCAAACCCCCTATGAGGGATTGAGCCCACAACCCAGGCATGTGCCATTGACCAGAATTAAACCCATGACTCTTTAGTCTGCAGGCTGGCACTCTATCCACCGAGCCAAACCAGCTAGGGGGCCCATTTTTTAATTAGATCATTTGTTTACTGTTGAGATTAGAGAGTTTCTTTTAATATATTCTGGATTTAACGCCTCTTATTGAATTGATATGAAAATAATTTCTTCCAGTTTTTCACTTGTATTTTCATCTTCTGTACAGTTATTTTCATAGAGCAAACTTGTTTAATCTGATGAGATCCACATGATCTTTTTTCCCCTTTTATAGAAGAACATGTTTTTATGGCAAGTCTAAGAACTCTTCACCAAGCTCTATATCCTGAATGTTTTATCTTTTATTTTTCACTAAAAATTTTATAGTTTTATATTTTGTAGTAAAGTCCATAATCCCTTTTGGATTACTTTTTGCATAAGATGTCTAGCTTTATGTTGAGGTTCACAAAAGAAAGCCCAAGGTAGTCATACATCTTCCTCCAACATTGTGGGATACTTCCCAGGAGGGTCAAACAGGTCTTTCACAGGGATCATTAGGAGAATCTTCAGGTTGACAAGGTTTCAGATAAGAAATATATTATCATTTGAATCGGTGTTCCTCTGTAAGTGATTATATCAGTTCTATCTGGCTGCTTTCAAGAGTCTTTAATTATTAGAAGTTTAATTATGATATATCTTGACAGACAATTATTCTGGTTTACTTTGTGGGATTCAATCAGCTTTTTAATCAGTAGATTTATGTATTTCACCAAATTTGGGAAGTTTTCTTTCCTTATTTCTTCAAATAATCTTTAAACTTTTTTTCTCTTTCTTATATTAGTTTGGGACCCTCATAATATGAAATGAAGGAAGGAAGACTCCAGCCCATGGGAACAAACCATAACTTCTATCCCAGGGGTAGTTGCTTATTGGGTCAAATTACCCCCTTTTATTGCTGTTTTGGTGTTCATTGTCTCCAGGTGGGTTTAAGAGATTCTCTGCCCCATGGAGATAAATAATAATCCCTGGGTCAGGAACTTATTTAGGCTTGATCTTTTTGCCTGTGCCACCCAACCATCTGGCCATGTGGTTTTTCTAGGTCATCTAAGCCGTTCTCTAGCCTTCCTGCTGCAATAAAGAGTGATTCTTACTCCAGACACTTGTTTTGTCAGTAACCCTTTATTTAATGTCTCTAGATGAGGAAAGGGCTTCTCAAACACTTGGTGTCTAGCTCTGGGTCTTGTAATGGGATTCCCCATTACTTGAACCACCTGGGCCCTTCATATCTTTAGTTAGAGGAATGGAGTCTCAGAACTGGAGGAAATGGTGATGCTTCCTGGGCTGTGTACTTGTAGTTGACAGCACTTCCATTGCCAACTGCCTGGCCAGTGTCTCTAAGGGGAGGGTGGTATCTCACATCTGCCAGGGAAGGAGAATGTTTCTACTGGCCACTTACGTTCAGTTGACTGATGATCAGTCCTCCTTGACAGTTCTCTTGGGTCTGCCTGGTATTGTTAAAGAAAATCCAAGTATATCCTGGATAAGATTGAAGATGCCTAAGCTCATCTCTGTGTGCTATCAGGAGTCTCAGGGCTTAGAATACTTTCTGGTATTGCGTCAGGCATCCAAAAACACTTGCCGCTATGTTCTTTCTCTAGTCCTTGGGTCCTTGGGCACTCTACCTTTCTCTTTCTACCTTTAAGGGTTACCCTTTGATTTAATCTGGTGATTTTTAGAACAATTGGTGAAAGGAAAAAAAGAAAAATTAATCTATTTTATATGGTGAGACCAGAAGTCTTGCCTGTTTTCTTTTGAAAGGTACCATCCTTTTTTAAGTCTTTTCTTACTTTCAGGGCAGCACAAATTATTTCAGGCTCATCTTACATTTCCCTGCCACAGACCCAGATTCACAAGTACTTTTTGTAGGACCTGTTTTCTGTTTTGGGAGAACAGTCTTTAGACACCAAAATCTGAGTGTAAGATTTTATTATCTAAAATCTATTTTTATTATTTATAGTCAATTTTGATTATTATAGTTACATCAGATATTTTCTGCCTCAGTTTCTTTAGTGTGATTGTGTTATTTATTTATAATAAGGATCATTTGTAAATTACTAAATTCCTTTTGAGTTCTACCTTTCAATCATGGTTGATTTTAATTACCTGTTTATATATTTAGTACATGAACTGTATATGAAACATTAATATGCTTTCAAAATCCAATAATTATTCCTAATCGCTACTACACAGTTTCAGTTCTTCCTTTCTTGCAACTTCTTGTTCACTTGGCATGTGTAGGTAACCAATCTATTCAGTTTCCAGTATGTATATCTTTCCTGTATATCTTTTCCACAAATGAGCAGATGCATGTTCACTTTTTATAGCACATTTTCTTACACAAAGATTAAGATACTCTTTTGAGGGTTTATTTTTTTCACCTAATACTATGTCCTGGAAATCATTTCATGTCAGTCAATAGAATTTTAGACTTTGCCCACATAAGAATTAAAAGATAGCTCATCCATGTTTTTTCTAGTACTTATTTGTTTTCATTTTTTTACATGTAGATTCATACTACATTTGGAATTTATTCTTGTGGTGTATTGTAAGATATGGGCCCACTGGACTCTGAACTTTTTATTGAAAAAATTATCTTCACTTCTATAATTTGAGATATGGTGGCTCATTTTGAAGAGCTGGTGGCTTGTGACTTGAGAACAAATGAACATACACTGAATGGCCAGATTATTATGATCTCTGAACACATAATAATCTGTCCACTCAGTACATATATATATATTAGAGGCCTGGTGAATGAATTCGTGCATAGGTGGGGTCCAGCCAGCCTGGCCAAGGAGAGGGGATATGGGTAGTTGGCCTGCCTGCCTGCTGGTCAAACTCCCAGTCAAGGGGACAATTTGCATATTAACCTTTTATTATATAGGATATACACTGAGTGGCCATAATTATTATGCATTCAGAGATCATAATAATCTAGCCACTCAGTAATTATGACAAAATAATACAAAGCACATACATAATACTATAAATTAAGCCATCAAAGGAGGGAGTAGGGAGTCAAATTTTCTCAGGAATTATGGTGGCATTAAGTCTGAAATATGCTGCTTAAGAAATGAACATGAAAGAATTTGGTTTGAGGAGGTGATATAGGCAAGAGAAATAGAGAAATGGATCTAGAAATAATTTCACTAATGTAGACATTACTGTAGGTTTTTTGAAGCAGAGGGCATGGGGAAGAGAGCAAAGGATATAGTATAATTTTGCTTTATAAACTCTGAGTTTGGGATTTTATTTCATGGACTGACATTTATGACAGTTTATGATCATAATAATCATGTAGCTAATGTTGTGCAATTCAATTACTGTACTGTTGTGAACATTAACAATCATGTAGCATATCTGAAGAGCAGGGGGACAAATAGGCAATATTCATATTTCAGTTAGTTACAGCCTATTGCATAATTACTTAAAATAAGTTTCCATTTGTACAAAATGGCAACAATTAATTTTGTGACTAATGAATCATCTGGAAGTTGGTAGTGTGCACTAAATTGATTTATGAAACATGAAAGTGCATACCTTGTCAGCAATCATTATGATACAAAAAATACTCATGTTTGCAAGATTTGGAACTAAAATTATGTCTCTTTCTTGACTACAGTTTCAAGTCTTTTGCAGTGTCTCTTATCAACTCTGTATTTTATGAATGTATTTTATGGGGTAGACCTGGGAAAAACTTTTTATCCTTAATTCATTTAATTTTTATCTGGAGACTGTGATGCTCATTTTAAATGAGTTTGTGAAGGGAACATTAGCTATTTAAGGCATTTGTTTTTGCCACTAATATTTAAAATAATTAATTAAAATATTTTATGAATACTTAGGTTTTAATAGTATTATTTTGAAAAATGATATATATTAAATTTCTAAAATATTTTAAATATAGGATCTTAAATATATGAAATACAGAAGCTATACATTTTGAATAGAGTAAATGAGAATATATAATTTTTTTCATTTTAATTATGTACCTTTAAATGAAATTTTAGGTATATTTAATTCTAAAAAATAATTTTCTTTTCTCTAGATATTTATTAATATAATAAACTTGCATCTAATCTCTTGTTTTGTATGCCATATTTTCTAGCTAATAGTTGTTTGTGTGTGTTTTTATAAAAATATGGTGAATTACTCTAAAATTATAATTATAGATTTATTCTGAAGAATGTACAGATAACAAGGTTCCTCAAAAGATGGCTTCCGCATTAGTCCTGAAACAAAAAGTCTCCTCTGAATCATTGTTAAACCAAGGTGTAATAGAAAATGTCTCACTGGTTACAAAACATCAGTTAAATGAATATCTCCTATTATTGTGGATATTAGTGTTATATTTATACTTCTTTATAACAGAGCATCTAATGCAATGCTGAGTACACAGAAGATACTTATTAAGATCTTATTGATTGATTATAGAATAAATCTGCATTAGACTGCTTATGAGATTGTTATAAAGAAGCTGAGAATAGGTAAAAGCACTTTTTAAACAGTGTAAGTGCAACTCAATAATAAGTACCTTTGCAATAATAATTCTCCTAGTAGAATAGATACAGAAAATAATAGGTCATTCTTTATCTTGTCTCTTATGCAATTTGATGCTTTAATGTGTTTTTTAAAAAAAATATTAGGTCATTGATAATTAGAAAGAACCAATGTCTCATATGACAAAATGTGGAGGCACCATCATAATGGCTCCATTAGTGATCTTATATGACCTCTTCTGTTTTTTGAGTTAACCATAAGTTATTATTAACATTGTCTAAATTGTGTTTGAAAGGGTAATATTATATAGCCCTTCAGTAATGTTTTCATGGGATCTTATGGCACTACTTCAAAGAAAGTTAGTAAAACTTAGCATGTAACCATGGTTCATTATTCATTGAGACATGTAATTCTCAGACATTCTGGAGTCCATAAGTCCTCTGAAATCACAGTAATTGAAAGATTGATGTATCAGGCTTTTTATAAAAAAACTGTGCATGATTAAAAACTTAAATCAATATTCAGATTTAAAAATAAACCTGGGGAATGTGTAGAAACTTAGGAAGAAACTGCTGAGGTGATATATTAAAGTTAGGCTTATTAGACTAAATTTCAAAAACAGATGTTGCATTATGCTAAAAATTTAACTGAACTGTATGCAACCATTAAAATTGTTCAAGTACTTGCTCTCATTTGCTTATTATTTGTATGATAAAAAATATGTTCAAAATACCTTACTTTTGCTACTAAGATGGTTGTTGCAAATCTATATGTTTGTAATTTTAACCTGAGAATCTTCCTGGAATCTCTGATTAACAGTACTCACAACTTAATGATTACCTATACATATTAATTATGTTTAAAAGGATTACAGATGTCTACCTATTTTTCCACTGACCCCCTTTACCTGGCTCCCACTCCACTCCAGGCCTTCATCCCACTATTGTCTGTTTCTATGGATTATGCATAGTTGATCTCTCTCTTCTGAGGATCTCCTCGGTCTGTTCCATGCTTCCATGTCTCTGGATCTATTTTGTTCATAATTTTATTTTGTTCATTAGATTTTACCTATGAGTGAGATTATGTGACTTGACTTTCTCTGACTGGCTTATTTTGCCTAGCATAATACTTTCCAGGTACCTCCATGCCATCTCAAAGGGTAAGATATACTTCTTTTTTACTGTTGCATAGTATTCCAGGGTGTAAATGTACCATAGCCATTTTATCCACTCATCTACTTATGGGTACTTGGGCTGTTTCCAGATCTTAGCTCTTGTAAATTGCACCATAAACATAGGAGTACATACATTGTTTCTGACTGGTGTTTCAGGTTTCTTAGGATATATTTCTAGAAGTGGGATTACTAGCTCAAATGGGAGTTTCATTTTTAATTTTTTTGAGGAAACAAAACACTGTTTTCCATAGTGGCTGCACCAGTCTGCATTCCCATCAGCACACGGGGTTCCTTTTTCTCCGCATCCTCACCAACACTTGATTTATTAAAGGTAGCCATTCTGGCATCATTGTTAGTTTAATTTGCATCTCTCTGATGATTAGTGACTTTGAGCATGTTTTCATATATATCTTGTTAATCTATATGTCCTCCTTGGAGAACTGTTTATTTAGGTCTTCTGCCCATTTTTTGACTGGTTGTTTGTCTTCCTTTTGTTGCATTGTATGAGGTTATTATACACTGAGTGGCCAGATTATTATGACCTCTGAACACATAATAACCAGGCCTGGTGCACGAATTTGTACATAAGTGGGGTCTGGCCAGCCTGGCCAGGGGGAGAGAACATGGGCAGTTGGCTGGCCTGCCTGCTGTTGAAAGCCTTGTCAAGGGGGCAATTTGCATATTAATCTTTTATTATATAGGATATACACTGAGTGGCCAGATTATTATGCATTCAGAGATCATAATAATCTGATTACTCAGTGTATTTTGGATATTAGCCCATTATCAGATGTATCATTGGCAAATATGTTTTCCTATAACAATGGATTCCCTTTTCACTTTGATACTGATTTCTTTTGCTGTACAGAAGCTTTTCTTAATGTAGTCCCATTTGTTTATGTTTTTCCTTTGTTTCTCTTGCCCTAGGAGCTATATCAGTGAAAATTTTGCTATGTGAGATGTTTGATATTTCACTGCTTATGTTTTCTTGAAGAATTTTTATAGTTTTATTAGAGGCCCAGTGCATGAAATTTTTGCATGCGTGTGGGAGGGTTTCCCTCAGCCCAGCCTGTACCCTTTCCATTTCAGCACCCCTCAGGGGATGTTCAGCTGCCAGTTTAGACCTCATCCCAGGTATCAGACCTAAACTGGCAGTCAGACATCCCTCTCACAATCCTGAACTGCTCACCTGCCTGCCTGCCCGGTCGCCCCTAATTGTTCTCCTTGCTGGCCTGGTCATCCCCACCAGCTCCCCCACCAGCCTGGCCACCCCTCACTGTCCTTGTCTGCCAGCCTGGTTTCCCCCAACTGTGCTCCCCTGCCGACCTGGTCAACCCTAACTGCCCTCTTTTGCCAGCCTCATTGCCCCTAACTGTCCTCCCCTGCTGGTCTAGTCCCCCCTCAACTGCCCTCTCCT